>JAOVVF010000051.1:9820775-9833495 GCA_028565595.1 Duopalatinus emarginatus
ATTACAATTTACTGATTGTAGTCTCATCATATCGACAGCCTTTTTTTCTAGACTTGTGCACTTACAAAAACATGCAGCCTCAATGTCAGGCTGTTTACATTATTAAGCTGCTGTCAAAAGTGTTGGCAGCCTCCAAGCTCACAGAATTCAAAATCTCTCATGAATCTTCTGTATCTCCCATATTATCAAAAAGCTCACCAACTTCTCTTTTCTCTTAGGAGGCTGAGAAAGATACCTTCAGATGCCTAGTCATTTCCATAGATATAAACATGGAGAACATATTGACAAGCTGCATCACAGTCTGGTATGGCAACTCCACTGTGTCTGACTACAAGGCTCTGCAGCAGGTGGTGGTTAGGGTGCGTAGGGTCCCTCGCGATACTGAGAAGAGCCTGGGGAGCCCACCCACCACACCCACCACCTGTTAATTCTCTGAGCGTCTGCTATTGGACACGCAACCAGACTGAGGTTCTGGTGAGCTTTTACCCTAGAGCTGTGAAGCTACTGGTTCCAACTCACACGTTGGTTACTAAACTGTGAAGCTTGTGGTTCCCACTCATTCGTGCTGGTTTCTAAACTGTGAAGGTGCTGGGTGTAACTCCTACACACAGTAGTTTCTAAACAGTCAAGCTGCTGGTTCCCACTCATCCACAATTTTTTTAAACTCTGGATCATTACAGTGTTACAGGGATCATGCAGAATTGGAACTGTTGTAATTTCGTTATTCATGCAATCAGAAATGTGCATGTGTCGTTTATGCACTCAGAAGTGGAATAATCATGCCCGCTATAATAGTAATGCATAGGCTATTAGTCCAGAAAGATATAAGATATAACCTCTGTCTTATTTGCACATAGTTTAGGTTAGTGTACCTATTATTTATTAAATTCATTATAATGTCTTTTGCGCACTATATATACTGCCATACCTCCAGTACTGCCTTGCACACTACCTTGTTCACATTTTTATTATTATTATTATTGTTATTATTATTGTTGTTATTATTATTATTATTATTAATAATAATAATAATAATAATAATAATATTATTATTATTCAAGTACAAAACTAATGATGAGGATGCATTAACAGTAGAAACTGTGGTTTCTACCAAGTTGAACCATTTGTCCTAATGCTGCTGTAAAGTCAAATATAAACTCAAATATAAACCAGACTATAGGTTAGACTAGAGACTAATGTGCCCTGCTTATTAGAATATATGATTAATTTTTGTTACAGAGTAAATGACCACATTACACTAACAGAATTACTATAGTACATTCTGTGCATAAAGGTTTGTGAAGACCTGCCCATAACACACTCCTATATGCCTTTTGAACATCTTATTCCAGATTTAGTTCCCCTTTGCTGTTATAATAGCCTTCACTCTTCTGGGAAGGCTTTCCACTAGATTATAGAGCGTGGGTGAGGGGATTTGCGCAGTCAGCCACAGGAGCATTAGTAAGGTCAGACACTGATGTCAGGCAAAGAGGTTCGGGTGCAGTCAGCGTTCCAGTTCATCCCAAAGGTGTTTTTTGGGGTTGAGGTCAGTTCTCTGTGCAGGCCACTTGAGTTTGTTGACGCCAACATTGTTTGGTGAACCATGTATTCATGGATCTTGCTTTGGGCACAGGGGCATTGTCATGCTGGAACAGGTTTGGGCCCCTTAGTTTCAGTTACCACTGTGTGCTACCAACTATGTGAGAACAATCTGGGGAAGCCCCACATATGGCTGTGGGATTGTGAGGTGTCCTGACCATATCCTACATGGCTTTTGGCTATATACAACATTCATAATGTCCTCAAAGTACATTAATAGTTTGTCATTTTATTGAACACATTGTAGTGGGTAAAAATACCTACATCATTACAATAATTTAAATAAACCTGACTTAGATCTGATTAGCACATGAGCCATATACACTGTTAAAAAAAGCTTGTTTTAGATTGTAAAAGCCACGTTCAAATGTACTGCCAACAGTGACATCTATCAAATGTATTTTTTTCATTTAAATATATTTATATACTGTCAAAATAAAATATTTTTTTCTTTCTGTAAGTGTTGGTAAGCCGCTCTCTTACGTTGTGTAAATTACAAAAAAATGTAGTTTTTTTTATTTTTTGTTGATGTTAAATCACCTGGAATTTTAATAAACAGTTTATTATGTCTTATAAATTTTATACAATTCAAATATTTTTGAAATACTGGGGAAAATACTGGGTATTTTTTTATGGTGCACATATAAAGTGCCCTCTCATGAAACAACATCTGTTTTTTGAAACACAATTGCTGTGTCCCAGTTCAGGGGCTGCATTCTTTGGGAGCTGCATTTGAAGACCTATTGCGTAATAGTGCCGAGACTTGGCTGTCCCATTTCAAAGGCTTCTTTATATGCGGACGAAAAATGTGTTCTTCTTTTCCATGGTAACAAAGGATCCAATTGTGGATTCTTCACCAGCTAACATATCCCGAGACTCAAGAATATTGTGGCATCATTGGAGTACACTTTTAAAAGTATTGGGTTCGAACTCAAATAGCCAATGATAATAGTATTAAAAAGCATTCATTTTTTTTAGGGAACAGAAAGCAGACAGAGCAGTTTATAAAGCTGTTGGGTGTAAATGAACGCCTGTTCCTGCTCTATTAAATGACAAAACTAAAAATGTAAATAAAAAATTTCTAGCTCCATTTTTAAAGAACTTTGTGAGGCAAAGGTGTGGGCAGAAGCAGCGGTGCTGTGACACAAACAGGAAATCCTCCATAGAGCAGACCATCTCATTTCGGTTCAGCCTTCACTGGAGTCTTTGTATCCTTTGAATGCTTTTGTGGACCACCCTGAACTAGGACACAGCTTATGCTTTCAGAATGATGCATGCTTTATAAAAAGTTTCAATCCAACAAAGTCTGTCTGTTTGCAAGTACTATTTGTTCAGCCACATCTCAGAGCTGTGGAACATTCTCCTCAGAACATGTAACATAGGAAGAGGTCAATGAAACAAGTCAGGAGGCGGTCAAAGAAACAAAGGAAAAGGAAAAACTAACACTCTGTAGCACAACCCTAACCCAACTCTCAACCTCAGGCTATAGTGGGAACATGAGAAATATTTAATTTATGTCATATGTCTTAAATGTATGATACACTATCGTAAACTGCCCATTCTTGTTAACAAATTATGAAAATATCCAGCTGTAGAAAAACCGACTCAGTGTTCTGTGAACAAAATGCCTAGGGTATAGACAATGTTCTACACTCTCTGTGTTCACTGTGGAACATAGGTTGTGTCAATACTAAGAGATTTTTCATGTTGGGTGTGTAAGAGTATATTTCCCTGCCTTTAATATAAATTAATATTTTTTCAATTTTTTAATACTTGCCATTGCTTTGTGCAGATCATTGCTTGTTTGACTATGACAGCTGCATATAGTACAAGGTCATCTCCTTTTTATGTTTGTCTCTGCATGACAGGCTGCCATGAGATTCAAACAATAATGTAACTTGTATAATCTTTACCTAAAGCAAGCATTATTCCAGTTGTAGTGGTAAACAGTGCATTTATTATTCACAATCTTAAGTGTCTGTTTATACAGTTTAAGTGACTGACTCTCTATATAATTTTCCTCTAGACATCAGAATTGATTGTCTGACTATAAACAGTTGCTTCTTCTTGTCTGATGTAGGTTGTGGCAGGGTTAACACTAAATCATTCCCTAAATGATCATTCTCTAATTTATGGAAACATTCATAAAATAGGCACATATAATGTATTTCATTTCTTATGTTGTTCATTATTAACAAAGATCCATCATTTTCAGCAAATAGACCCCCTCTAAAAATCTCATTTCAGAAGCAAGAGGGGAAAAAAAATCAGAGGAAATCTCATTCAAAATAGATCAAATGGATAAAATAGAAACACACTTCAACAAAAAACGGTCTTAACACGGCAAACATGGATGTATATGTTTGTGAGTAACAAGTCAAGGTTACTCAAAAGCTTCTCTCTCTGTTTCTGACTGTCTGTTTGTCTGTCTGTCTGTCTGTCTCTCTCTCTCTCTCTCTCTCTCTCTGTTCTATGGATTATGGCTATGTGTGATTTGCTGGGGGCAGGAAGAGGGTGAAAAGGATCTCCCCCTCCTGGTCTATAGTCTATATATCCCTGTCTCTGCTGAATTTTTTTTAAGCCCAATGGGGACAAAGTTTATCTCCCACTCACAGTGATTAATGCTGCTTCAACAATAGACCATATAAACAACCTAAAATCTAGTTTTTTAAAAAAGTACATGGCTGCAACATGATGTCTGTTGTGCACACAACAACATCATAGATCGAAATGCAAAATCAGGAATAGATAATAACTGTGAGCACGTGTACTCATGTGACAATAGAGATGACACCACAGCTACACAATGCTCTCGGTTCCGTTGCACAGCTTTTCACAATGTCGCCAGGCACAATGCAGGCACACTGCAGATGACCTTTAATGCCTGTCATCAAAGCAGATTGTTCGGGTAGTCTGACAAGTAGGCATATACTGTAGTCTTTTTGTATTTATGTTGACAGCATGTTGTGCTTATTTTTCTATTAAGTATTGCGGCTTATGGCATGTATGGCAGAGTGGCTCTGTCCATGGTACTGAAAGGGGGGGATTGAATTCTTGCATGTTTTGTTTTGTTGTGTATGATTGCAGCCCCTGTTTCGGAATGACGAAAGGATAAGTCATGAGCATGAAAATATTGCACTTGACTGCTTGAAAGAAAAAAAATGGATTAAAATGCAGGGGTTATATACAAGATATATAAATGTTTGAATAAGATTAATAATTATTGCTTTAATATCTGCAAGAATTAGCATAACATGCTTAATAATCTTCTGTATATTAGACCACCATGGTTCATCATTTGGTTCAATGAATAACATAAATTCCCAACCCCACCTCTGATTTTGTTTTTCACAGATCACCCCCTGAATGGGTGAGAAGACCACTCCCATCAGGATAGAAGTGTAGTATAGGATAATAGTGTGGTGTGGTTGGTGTGGTATGGCGGTAACATCATTGGCTCCCATGTGAGAGACCCGGGTTTGATTCCCGGTCTGGGCAGCCAGTCTGTGCTACACCAATAAGGGTCCTTGGGCAAGACTTCTAACACTACGTTGGCCTACCTGTAATCCTGTAATACCAGTAACCTTGTAAGTCGCTCTGGATAAGAGCATCTGCCAAATGCCGTAAATGTAAATGTAAATGTTGTATTGATTTGCTGTCATGCTTCATTCTAATGGGACAAATAGAGGCAAAACATGCTAGTATGTGTCTACAGATGTAATATATAATATATAATATGTGTCCTGTTAAACACTGGTTTATTGTATCAATTGATCTTAAAATACCAAGCCAAATCAGAGGTTGATAACCACGTGATATACATATTTACATATGATATACTGCTGTAATCCTCAATTACATTACATTATAGTTTATTAGTAACTGCACATATTTATGAGACAAACTGGACTAAGTAAGGAATAAGAGTAAGAAACAAAATGTGAACACACATTTCTGGCTGTCACAGGAATGTTATAATATAGTTTATTTTTATCTTGTAAGGAAGGAACTGAAATGCTAGGAGAGAAGGCGCGTGTGCCCACACTATCCAGTATAGACTATATTTTCTTGTCTCATGTTTCAAATCTAAATCAAACTTTTCTTTTTTTTTTTTTTTCTTTTTCCCCCATACCTAGCCTTTTTCACTGTCACATCTGACAGCACCACAATGTCAGTGGATCTTGAGGGAGTAATTTATCATTATGTGGGAACAAGTCATAAGTATCTGAGATGGAGCTCATATATCACGGTCATGTTTACCTGTGGAGGATTCGGGTTGAGTTTTATCAGCAGCTTGCTGTGCTCTGACACACTGCAGCACAGGAAGAAGACTGTAGTTTGTGTGCGTTTGGAGAATGGAGTATTATGCTTATTTAATTTTAACAATTTAATTGTTTACAAGAGCAACAATAATGTCTGTAATAGCAACCTAACATTATAACCATGCAATGCAATGCTTAAAGATAATACTATAAATTAGTTACAAATTCACAAAATCGCATAATTCTTACTATTGCATGAACTATCAGATGTAATAAAAATGTGAAAATATGTTCTGTTGCTGCTGTTAATGAATGTCGTATTTATGAGCTGTACTTCAGGTCCTGGGGAGATGAGGGCTAGATGATGGGAGTCAGAGGCCAGATTGACACACACATCTGTCACTGTACAGCATGGGTGGAAAAACAAATCTATCCCCATCAAATGTGTCAGTTTAGCTACCCTCAGGAGCGCCACATGTCCCTGTAGGGACACCTCATGGAAAGTGCCACGTATACCATCACGCGGAAGAAAAACACATGTCTAGACCCGACACTAGAGAGTAACAGCAAAAATGACGGATATGTGATGTAATGAACTGTGACATCTTTCTTTTCCCTCTCAGGGAAAAGATTAGGGGACTGTTTGCTACTTGCTGTGAACCACTGATCATAGTATTAATTTGTTGAACTTTTGATTGGCAGCTATAAGTTACACCTCTGTGTGATTCTTGACATTTTTTTTTTGTTCTTTCCCACCTACAGACACCTTTCAATTAATACTGTACTCTTCTGGTCTAATTTACATATCAGCGTGGAGTCAGTAAGTCACTTAAACATGATGATGAAACACAATTACACAAGAGCCCATCACTAAGCTTCAATTAACTACCAATTTACGTTGATTTTCATCAGAGTGCCAGTGGATTTTTTTTTTTTTAAATGGCAAATGTTTGCCTTAATATATTCTTCAATTATTCATTCTCAATCTGCTGTCCCAATAATTAGCATTTCAATCAACAGCGAACCAGGTAAAAAATAAATAAATAAATAAGTCAGTGAATAATAGATCATGTAAATCAGTGTAGTTCAGTAATTGTATCATTGCAACAGTTGCTTAACCTGTAAAATCTTGTGACAGATATTACAAATACACTAATCTTGCTAAAATGGAAAGTGCATGTACATTTGAATGAGTAAATTGTGGGGACAGCGCTACACTTTCTGTTCAGGTAATAGTATTCTGTGCCTCAAGGAAAGGTGAACTCATCTATCCTGCACACTAAAGAGCCCAGGTGGGGCTCATTACTTCGTTTAGGTGAAGCCTCATTAAGCAGGACCCTCGTTGGCCTCCTACTTTTCCTGAGAGTCTGCAGTCACCAATATGACAAAGATACTGAAGAATAAATGTGGACTGCATTTCTGTTCCTCCTAGTGCTTTGGCTGATAGTGAGTATATTTATATTGACACAAATGTGCATTCATCCAGTCATTTTGAGTGTATTGTGTCTGTTTTCTGAACCCTTCTGTTCCTCATCCGCTGACTTTTTATGGATTAAGGTAAAGGCTCGAACTACATCAGCTCTCATGATTTCAAATTTGTAAAGCTCAAAACAAAACAGAAAACCAATATATTTTATATGAATGGTTTAAATAAATATGGTTATGTGAAGACATGGGCTTAGCAGTCAGAGACACACAGGGTAATTAAAGTGTGTTGATATAAGCTTTATAGATTCTTTGCCGCACACCACTGTATGATCAGTTCTACTTCACTTGGGGGTACAGAATTCTGTATTTATCTTTCTTTTTAAGATAAATT
Source organism: Duopalatinus emarginatus (assembly GCA_028565595.1). Lineage (NCBI taxonomy): Eukaryota > Metazoa > Chordata > Actinopteri > Siluriformes > Pimelodidae > Duopalatinus > Duopalatinus emarginatus. Next base: position 9,828,456 of record JAOVVF010000051.1, read on the forward strand.
TTATTCAGCGCATTAGGAATTCTATTAGAGAGTCTAACATACAGCAAAACATGCTCATATTAAGTGAGGGGTTTAATGCAACTGACAGCTATTGATGGTTCAGTGCTATCTGTATTCTCCTGGTGTTTGGTAGGAAGGTTATTACTAAACCAAGAGTACATTTGCAAGAGGTAAACCATTGACTTAAGATTAGAAAAAAAAAACAAAGGTCAAATTGAATTTTTTTTTTACTCAATTTTGTTGTGTCCTTCTGTGTCAGCAGAGAATCAGATTCTGTGTTTTACAGGCTAACTGTCTTAAAAGCAAAATAATAGTGGGCAATGCTCAAGGTTGAACATGTTTTTTTTGTATCGCCACTGCATGAAGTCAGCACAGGATTACTTTCAACTGAACACAGGAATATTTTAATTTCTTTATCCTCCGTACACTGACCTATGCATTTTTCAGTACAATATGTAAACATTGGTCAGTGTCCCAAATGAAGTTAAATCATTCTGACAGGTAAGATCCTAAAGCTCTATCAACAACTAAGGGTTTGTTCTTGTTTACTTGAGAATCATTGTATTTATCTGAATGAGTCTGGGAAGAAAAATCTGTCCTCCAAAAACAGTTAATTGAATTCAACATCTCATGACCATTTGTATTGTTTTTCCCGCTCTGAGGGTATTTCAATGTTAAACTCGACGATAACTAGCTGTAGGGGGTCGTCATGAAGCAGCCCTGACTGCGTCTTTAATAGATTCTGTTTTCCTGTAGAGATGGCAGGCTCAGGTCAAAACTTTCAAATCAATTTCTTATCAAACCAAGGATACTGGGAACAGAGTAATTTAGGTTCAAATGAACTGTATTCAAGAAGATATGGATGCCTAATTGAAAAGAAAATTTTAATAAAAAAATCATAGCTAGACTGTGACAGTCTCCCATTAAAGCTTTGGATTAAAATGTGTTCTCTTTTTTCTCATTATGACCAAATGTATGAAGCCTTGCCCTCAGTTAATAACCTAATTTCAAAGGCACATTTAGTTCTATATTCAAGACTTAATCAATGCATTATATGAGTAGACCATTTGGTTTTAGATATTACATTTTAACAGCAGAACACTTTTTGCAAAGAAATTGATACTCTACTTTTATGATGCCAGTTTGAATCTAATAATGTGAATATTATTGTTTTAAAATGGCTTTTTTGTTCTTAGATTATATTCTGCAATCTGTGAAAACAAATGTAAGCTTTATCTTATCTCTTACATGTGTGGTATACTATATGGCCAAATGTTTGGGGACACCTGACCATCATACCCAAATGTGGTTCTTTATCAAACTGTTGCTATCAATTGTAACTGGAAACTCACAATTGTAAAGGATGTCTTTGTATTCTGTAGCATTACAGTTTCTGCATACAAGAGGCCCAAATCTGTTCCAGCAGGTCAATGCCACAATGAATAAAGCGAGCTTCATTAAGAAATGGATTGCCAAGGTTGGAGTGGAACAACTTGAGTGTTCCGCAAAGAGCCCTGACCTTAACCGCCACCAAACACTTCTGGGATGAGTGAGGAATTTGACCTCTGCATTTAAACCATTCATGAAGTTACATGACACACAGTCCTGTGAAAAAGCCTTTTGCAACCGAATTTTTTCATGCTCATTTCATTTATTTTGATTTGTGCATTACAGCATTAGTAACAAAATATTCCCCATCAGTACTTTTCAGCAAACACTAATGTGCCAGGCAAACAATATTTGCATGTCAGTAAAGAAGGTAAGACATTTAATGTAAAAGACCACTTTTCAGACAAAAAAGGAATGCTGGCTGTCAAGGATTGTAGGAAAAGTGTGACAGTCTGCAGAGGCAGATTTTCCAAGATGCACCAAACAACCTACCAACCAATTTCCTACCAAACAATTTCCTTAAACTGCACAAGACTCCCTATGCATTTTCAAAGGCAAATGGTTATCTTGCCAAATATTCACTTTTTGTCTGTTTAGTGCACTTCACTGCTCTTTATAGATGTTTTTGAGTATGAAATTTGCATTTCTTTACATGTGCCTGTAATTTTTTAACATTACTGTCAGTTGCAATATCAGACCAACCTTTCCAGACCTGACATTCAAAATCTGATGCTGCAGTGTTAGTTCCGAATATTTATAAACACTTTTAGAGGAATACTTTACCTTCATGACTCCAGCTTTTTTTTTATCAGATAATGTGCAAATTATTGTTTTAAAAGTTGACATCACACAATTTTACAGAATGTCTTTATATGTTGTTACATTCTCACCTTTAGCGGGCCGTGCTACCACACAGAGCCGAGGTGTGTGAGTGTATAGAAAGGGGTTTACTTTTACAATGCAGGAGTTAGGATGCATGTGCAGGAAGCCTTTAATGAACATAAAAAGAATACACAAAACCAAAGTTGCCGTGGAAGGCCAAAAGAGAAAAAACACTTGGAGCACAGGAAGAACAGGAAGAAAACAAAATCATTATCACAGTCTATCGTACCTCAAATAGCGTCAAACATAATGCTCCCCACTAAGGTGCCCGAGAACATGGATTTTATAGAGTCACATGCAATCCCCAGAATGCGATTCAGGTGCGCGATACGGGTCACGTGACCCCTTGTCGCAGCTGGGTCTTGCCGTAGTCCTGACCATTATATTGTACATTACCATTTCCCTTCACTGTAGCTGAGAGGTTCAAGCCTGTTCCAGCATTGCAATGCCCCAATGCACAAAGCAAGGTCCATAAGGACATGGTTTCCCCCATGGTTCTGCACTAAATAGCGAATAATGATAATACTATTAAAAAGAGAATTTTAGAAATGGTTGCCCTGGCATTAGTATTCATACCCTTTGCTAAGGCACTTGAGTTTTAGATTTGGGGGTCTCCTATTTCTCTTGATCATCTTTGAGATGTTTCTACACCTTGACTGGAATCCACCTGTGTTAAATTCAGTAGATTGGACATGATTTGGAAATGCGCACCTCGTCTGAATAAGATCCTACTACTGACAATGCATATAAGAATAAAAACAATGCCATAAGGAGAAAAGAACTTTCTGTAGAGGCACAGATCTGCTGCACTGAAAGTTCCCAAGAGCGCAGTGGCCTCCATAATTCTTAAATGGAAGAAGCTTGGAAGAAGCTTAGAACAAACGAGGCTCTTTCTAGAGCTAGCAACTGACAGAGCTTGAGAGGATCTGCAAAGAAGAGTAACAGAAATTTCCCAAATCCAGGTGTGCAAACCTTGTGGCACCATAATCAAGACGACTGGAGGCTGTAATCACTGTCAAAGGTGCTTCAATGAAATTTTGAGTAAAGGGTCCGAATACTTACGTCAATATGATATTTTAGTCTTTCCTTCTCAATAAATTTGCAAAAATGTCTCAAATTCTGTTTTCACTTTGTCATTAAGAAGTATTAAGTGCAGAATAATGGGGAAAAAACTCCCCCATCCCTAATTTAGCACAACGCTGCAAAATAATAAAAAGGAAAAGAAAGGGTCTAACGACTTTCCAAATGCAATGAATCTGAGAATGTGAGATAGTATTTGCTTAACATATTAATTTAAGCATAATTACACAGTGCAGTAACTTCACTTAGTTTCTGTACGAGATTTTTAGAGCTCTCTCTCTTTGCCACTACTGTTTCATTCTAAAAGGTTTTCAAACATTACTCAAAAAAGGTAGGGTGGTGGTATAGGAGAGCACTGCATACACTAGTAAGCACTGATGACAATTAAAGGGGTGGGGATTTGAGGGTGAAAGCCAGACTTGGAGATATGGGTAAAAGACATTCAGTGTCAGTCTAACATTTTGAGTAGTGCATAATACTATGCTGTTATAGCACCAAGGCATTATGTAAAGCACTTTAGACCCATTTGGTGCAGGGAAATTGGTGCCAGATTGATGCCAAATCAAACCAACTCATATGATGTTCTGACAAGTAGTGGGTCAATAATTCTGCATTGATTTGACATTAGAATTAGCTTCACAATTTTTATATCTGTTCAAGACCACCAGTTGCTGACAGTAAGTATGAACACAACTGTGGTCAGAGATTTCAGTAAATATATTAGCTTTAACACGAACATCACACATGTGTGGTGGCATATGCACACACACACACACACACACACACACACACACACACACAGACAATTAAACACAGTATTGTTGTGGTAGAAAATCAGCTTCCAGTCCAGGTCTGTGGGCAGAGAATCCTAGAAGTCAGTATAATATAAGGTGACAGGCCACTATCATATTGCAAAATAAAGCCCAGACATTATGATTGGATTCTTAGACAGTACTACTGCCTAGCAGGGGGAAAACTATAATAAAACTGCCTAATGTGATGAGGTTTGGACAAGGTTTAAATTAATAAAGACAGAAATATTTTGTGACTCCTGTGGACAGAGTAGTCAATTTGGTACAATATAATATGGAAAGTAATGGTAGGTGCTCATGAACTGGCCACACAGACAGTTTATCAGGATTAGTGTTTGTATTTTAGTGATGGTACAGAAAGAGTCACTACTTTCTGTCAGTGAAACAGTCAGATCTTACTGCGAAATATATCAATCCGTTCTTCTGAGTGGTGCTCTGCCAAGGCTGTGGAATCAATTGTATTTCAAATTGCTCAGTAAATTGCCCTCCATCATTGTAGCAGTAATGGCATTGCATCTCACATTATTTGCATTTCCCCAGCATGAGAACAACTGCTATAGAAAGTGCTACAACACCCAATCCATACTAGTTTTAATCTTCAGAAATGGGTGTAATATATATATATATTATGGCAAGCCGTTCAGGAAATTATTATATATATATATAATAACTGAAAGTCTGAATATATGGAATGAAACTCTGAATATATGGAATGAAACCTGAGAATATGGAATGAAGGTCTGAATATATGGAATGAAACAGTTTATTCGCTGTTTCACAGCGGAAGGCCGAACGCACTAAACCTCCCAGTCCGGGCAGTTCTCGTGTATCAGCCAAACATTAATGCAAAAAGAAACCTGACTTCCACCTCACTGTA
>JAOVVF010000051.1:9842616-9861957 GCA_028565595.1 Duopalatinus emarginatus
CAGAGAATTAAAGTCTGTGATCTAATTAATGGTGTACTGAAGACTGTCCATGTCCATGGTGGATCAGATGAGACTGTAAGAATCATGTCATACGTGTACAATCACCAGTTTCCCATAGGTATAACATTTGCACGATGTACAATATTTATTTATATAATACTAATAAAATAAATATATTTATAAATATAAATATAATAAACCTATAATCTATTCTAAATTCTTTTAGACATGTTTTTTTCTCCCAACATCTACTAACACATATTAGAAATGGAATGTTTGCAGTAGTGAGCTTAAAATGAGTTTTGACATTAATGTAAAAATCCAATCTCGACCAGGTGCCAGTGGATATTATTTGTTGATGGAGTTTTGTGTCAGTCCATTAATAAAGAAACCTGTTTTGGTTTAGCTGCTCATGCATATATGAACAGATGCCACACGTCGATAGAAACCTATTCCATCAATTTCAATTTGCTTCTGTAAGTCAATATAAAAGTCCAGATAACATTTTTAGCAAATGGAGGAGACTCAATCAGACCAACCTTGATATACAAGCATTGGATTTTACCTAAGCTAAAAAATAAACTGACATGGATACTATAGGGATTTCCCTCTTGCCTCTCCTCAACATATATTAGTAGGATTGACATATGTATAACATTGATTGATGGTTTTTGTGGTGACAATTCATTTTTGTTAAGTTGTAGGAATAAATATCTGAAGTGAATGAATGATATATTTCATTAATAGAAGTAAAACATTCCCTTACTGTCAATGGAAGAAAATCAGTGATGCAGTTAGATTTTCACCTGGTCATTCCAGTTATAATTGGTCTCTGTGTTATGGACTCTGTACTGATGTGCACAGAAAATGATGTAATATCATCTAACTGGCAAGGCCTGATGCTTATATTACTAATCCACCAGCAAAGAATATTGCATTTATAGCGTTCTGCCTTCCACTACACTGTCTATTATTTTATTACATATATAAAATTCTAGGTAAAAGTAATATATATTGCTGTACAAAGGCTTTAATTATACTTATCCCAATTTATAGGTCCAGTATATCGAAGAGTTATTATTATTATTATTGTTATTATTATTATTATTATTATTATTGTTTGAGGGGTCTCTACAGCCATTCTATATTATCATATTATCATGGTGCATTCTTCCAATTTAGAAAAGGAATTTTCTATTGAAATATGGCTTTGCTTTTGTCATTAGCTGAACCCATATTTGATTTATTGTTTATTTCCATGTTTTTATCTACTGTTTGCTTACAAAATCTTTAGTTTCTTCATTCATTATCACACAAAGACCAGTCCCTGTTACCTATATGCCAATTTCATTAGCAAACCCTGTGAAAGCATTTCTAAACAGGATGTTTCAGGGCCAACCCATTTAAACATCAAATAATTTAGACAGCATGCCCCCAGGAACAGGCACATTGTTTTAAACCAAAAGGACTTCAACTCATTCCAGCAATATTCAGAAAGAGACCCGGCAGCCTAGCCTAATCCAATGTCTAGATTTTCTTTCCCTATTCTTTAAAATTATTTCCTTCTCTGGTTATAGCCTAAGGCATTGTAATTAGACGAGCGGAGAAAATTATAAGGAAAAAAAATATACTGAGATAAATGAAGCTATTGTAGGGCATGAGCTGCAGTTTTCATGAAATGTCAGGGACTTGAAACAAGGTGTAGAGGTTATGAATAGCTGAAATAAATCATTAAAAAGTATTTCTCATGCTGCTTTGTTTGTTCATAAACTAATTCCATACTGTCATGTGGACTGTAGTTATTAGCCTTTTAGTGCACCACAGTCTGAGCATCTATCATACCATTTCAGCTTTTCATATGTGCTATTTAGCCATTATTTTTATTGATCATCATCTACTTATTGTCTAGAAGGTTTTGTCTCCACCTTGTATGAAAGGTTATGAAATTGAAATACAGAGCTGAATTTGACACATTTGAAAGTTAAGAGTTGAAGGTTTTTTTTGTATTTGGTTTGGAGTCTTTTCATATGTTAACCTCCTTGCTTAGTACAAATCAAGTCTTCACATCATGCCTCATTTTCACATCATCCTCTGGCCATTCTTGGCAACCAACAAAAATGGCCACGGTGTTCTGGTGGTTTTCCATTTATTCACAGAATCAATGATAAATACCTAACATTCTGTTACACTTTTTTTTTAAATATATTTCAGCCTGCCAATGAAATTTCCTTAGAAGAACTAGTTAATAGCAGATATTAAAGTTGTCACAAACATTCTGACCATGTCCAGCCAGTGTACTCCACCAGACAAAACAACACAAGGTGAAAAATATAAACCTGCAAGTTTTACCAGTTCGCGCGCGTAAATATTTCTCCCGCGAGCGTAAAAGTGAAACTCGTGAGCACAGAAAGAAGTCATGCGGCGTGTATTTATCATTACATCGCGCTCAAACCGCCTATTTTGCATTCTCTAATGTTTTTTTTCTTGATTCGGCAGTTTTCCTTGCGCAACATGTACATGTGAATTACCCTCGACTGTTTTTTGCGCCCAGGTGATTTTTTTGCGTTCGAGTATTGGATAGTGTTGGTCTTGACAGTTTGGTGGCGGGAATTGGGGTGGTTTTGACAGTTTGGCGGCGGGCTCATGGCCGTTTCTGTCAGCAAATGCTACTGGCTGATGGCTCCTGGCGTTGTGGCTTACCGCACAGTATGAACAGCCCTTCTTCGGAAGACAAACATGGTGGACAACGCTTAAGTTGGTTATTTACTCGCAGTTCCCGATTCATTTGGCTCCTTATTCCTAGATCCAGACGTTAGCGTTAGCTTCTTAGTTAGCTTCTTATTCGCAGACTGAAGTTAGCTCCGTATTCCCAGATCCAGTATGGGAATAGGGATATTCCCATATCCCTAACCACTAAGCCACAACTGCCCCCCAACACTCCCCCACACACACATATACACACACACACAGCTTAGTGTGATGATACAGCTCTCTGCTGATGCTACAATCACTCATTCCTATAATGCTGTGGTGCCAATAGCTATTACAGGAATTCTGCCCATTAAATATTTTATTAACTTACAAAATGCTTACTTGTGGTTGACTAACATTTATTAACATTTAGACTTTGCAGAGCTAAACTGATGTGCATAAAAGGTTAAACATTTTTAACTGCCCCAGACATCAAATGAAAACGTCCCTTTACTTTGTTTAATTAGATTGTATTGGCTAATGGGCTGTTAAACACTCAAAGCCATACGTTTATCCCATTTTAGCCAGTAAATTAAGTACTGGAGGTTTACCACAGGAGGAAAAATAGTGGGTTGAACATTCATTTTCCATTTTGCCTAATTTTCCCTTATTAGTATCATTTTATTTTAAGTGCATTTGTTGCACATTTTTTGGACAGTGTAGTAAATAACACATTCATGCATCACCACTTTTACTGCTTTCTAGTGTCCAACAACGATGCAGGTATTTTCGAATGCAAAATAATTCCACAGATCTTGCAGTGATTTTACATAGTATAAATATTTATTTTATTATACAATTGAACATTCATTGTATTTTGAATTTATTTACATATACTTTGTATAGCTCGTATAACCCTCTCATTAACATTATTAACAGGTGAAACCAGGAGCTGGTTAAGACAGGATGTGGCTATATACAACACTGGTCAGATGCTGTGCATTACAATGAAAAGGCATTGAAGATTTGGCTGATTGCATGCCAATGTATCTTTGTCCAAAACATCTGTATCTGCCCTGATTGCAGCCTTGTTCAACAGTGAGTTCCAAATTCTGTCTTGAGTGAATTCACCAGTCCTGGCCACAGGACGTCTGTGAGACAGCATGTGTCTGCTATCCTATTGCATCAGCCTGTTAGGTAGGCAGCTCTTGGAAACAGAAGGTGTACATCTGCCCACTTCTAGAGCTTGCTTGACCACTTTAACATGCCCCCTTGGTGGTTAATGAAAAATGTAGTGTTGTTTGGCCACAGTGTGAAAATGTTGCAGCATTAGATGCCTAAATGTAATTTTTGAAAAAATGATATATGCACATTGAGACTTGCTGTTTCCCAACTTCCTTTCAAAAAGAAAAAAAAAAGATTAAAATGGGTTCAAGTTCACAGGGGTTTTATTCTGCACAATGGTCCTCAGGTTTCTTAACTTAATCTGTTGTTTTGTTATTTACCCAGCTGTGTTCTATTTACTTAGAAGAGGTTTTAAACTTTTCTAGCCATTTATGCTCCACAGTCCTGTCTACTTATGTTTGTCCATGGCCATAGACCATTTCCTGTTGTTTTATCCTTCTTCCTTTTATTCTAAAATGATTTTGATCCATTTTTTTTAAACAGAGTGATATATCTGTAGATTGCTCTGTATTTGCATACTATTTTATAGGAAATTAATAATTCAGAAATCATTTCCAATATAAATTATGCTTTTACATTACTAGCCTAAGCAGATCATGTATGAAATATGTATTTGTGCAGTACAAATATCTGAAGACCCATCTAGAAAAGCTGCCAATCTGACAGCATTAGCATCAGGTGAAAAGAACAAACTGAATTCATTTTCTGAAAAAAAAAAAGGCTGAAGAAATGGCTGTGAGCACTTTGTGACTAGAGATTGACAGATGTCAGACACCAGTATTATCCTTCATGTTAAACCTGACCTCCAAGTTTTACTTTGTGACATCTGCTAGACAATATGGGACATACAAAAACAGTGTCTTATATCTTTTAAAATATGTGGATGCATTACAGTCTTGCTTAAATGAATATTTTTTTTACTGAAAAAATGTAAGATTATCATTGTCCTTTTGAAATCTGCCACAGACCCATCCACACAGCCATACAAAGCCACACAGCATGGTGTCATATTAGATATTTTAAACTATAACTACTGCTGGATCAATTTATTCTACACTACAGTATTTATTTACTTGACAGGTTGCAAATGAAACAAGCTATAAACATCACGTTAGCATAAAACACATCATTTTAAACTTAGAACAAATATATACACTCTAGTATGCACTTGCAGTCATTCCAGGGAAATACAAATCCCTGAATATATTGTTTAAAGAAATTGTTAATTAGCAGTTATTTAAATAATTGAGAGGCTGTGAGTTCCTCTTTGAAATGAAAAATACATTGGTTGAAAGGTTCTACATAAGAGCCATAAGTCATAAGTTATCACCAAGATGAACAAGCCAAATAATCCTTAAGCATTTTAAACATTTCTGTTCTTGTTTCAAACAAACACATAAACTCAGATGACAATAAAAAACTTTCAGTATGCAGTCATTTTTTCCACACACATTAGTCACATTCAGTCACAAAAGATTTAGAAACAACATTGTTTTGGAGAAATTTCTGCCCACTTCTCTTTACAAGATTGCTTTTATTTTTTATTGATGTTTGAGGGCATTTTTACTCTTCTCACTTATGATCCTGCTACAGCATGATACAATCCATGGGATTAAGATCTTGACTTTGACTGCTGCTGTCCTTTTGCACAATCAAATTTCAGCTCAACTTTTGCTGCTGAACAGATGCCCTCACATTTGTCTCAAGGATATTTTATAGTGGAGTTCATTGTTGTCTCAATGGCCGCAAGTTTCCAAGGTCCAGTGGCTGCAAAATAAGCCCAAATCATCACTCATCCACTAACATGCTTGACAGTTAGTATGAGCTGTTTGTGGTGCTATGCTGTGCTTTTGTTTTTGTTTGGTCATCACACTGTATGATGACCTCTGCCATGGTCTCATCAATCCAAAGACACCTAGCCACCATACTTGTGCAGTCTCTTTCTAGCAGTGACATCATGAACTTAAAAACAATTACTCACAGTGGCCTGTAGACCACATGATGTAGATCTTTATATCTCTGAGAATCAAATGGTCTACTCTTGCACTAAAGTAGCTAAAGCACTGACCTAAGATTTGTGTGTACAAGCAAATACATAACAGAAGGCATTACAACACAGTGAAAAGCGCAGTAGGTTGCCCATGGGTGACCGACAATAATTGTGACCGGCAATGTCAGGCTATAATTGTGCATACAAACAGACAGGCAATTCAATGACATGCACATTCAATGCAGGAGGCCCCACACACATATCCTGTTAACTTCTATGGAATATAGGAGCAGAAAACCCACCAGAGTGCCTTCATTTACACCACAACACTGGACACAGCGTCTCACCTGGGCTTGTGAGGTTGCTAACATACTCTGGGTAAATGTCCTGATGTCATGGTAGCAGTTGTTTTGGACTGATTGGAGAGTTTGCCTGTTGAGCAGATCCCATTTATAGACTTCATGTAGCCCCACTATGTATTCCAGCAGGAATGCACCATGCTGTCAGGCCCAAGTTGTCCAAAATTGGTTTAAGAAACATTCTTGACCAATGGCATAGCCTGCATGTTTGCCTAACATGAACGTAATTGAGTGTTTATGAGATATGTTACAAAGGTTAATTCACACTCAATATCCTGTCCCCACAAATACCACTGACACTCAACTGTGTTGGCATGTGTTTTTATTATCAGTATGTGAAAAGTTAAACACAGGAGAGTACATTATTGGACAATAATCAATGACAAGTGGTGTGACATCTGGCTGTTATCATCTTAGTTCTTATGCTTCTATAACAGAACATTACAAAACGCTTTATTTCTTTTATATTGCAGCAATTTGCCTATGATGACATTTCTCCATTTATTGAAGAATGACCAAATTTCTTGCCTGTTAATATTAATGGGCATCTGTGAAGCCAGTTTCTGCTATAATTTAGGTGGCAAGAGGTATAAACATTAATTCTCACCATGCCAAAAAACAGGAAAAGCAATAACCCAAAGTGCTGATGTAGAGTCTCCTTCTGTGCATGTTACATTTGTCTTGATTAAATACCAACACTTGTTATGAATCACTGTTTAATGAACACTTGATAATTTTTGATCTTCCTATGATGAAAGGGATGGTCAAAAAATCTAGCAGTAGTGGATAAGATTGTTATAATAAATGGCTGCTAAAAGAAGAGACGGTTCGTATGGACATATCTAAAACAATCTTCTTCTATTTAAATGTTAAAAAGAAACTGCTGGACTATATTTTAAACTCTAATAATTAAGTAACAGCATTGTTATAAAACACCTTTGTAAACCACTTTAACTTTAGGACTCTGGGGAAACAATAAAGGTTGTATGGAGAATACTATAAGCTAGGGTATCTTATATCCTTTATATAAGAGTGTACAAAATGCCATGTGTATGAAGAGATGTGAGCATTAAAAAGAAGAAAAAATATATATATTTGACATTACCTGATAAATTCATTTAAATTTGATAACAGCTTGATGCCTTTCTGTGGGAGTAAGTCATACGCGGTTTACTTTTAGCAAGATTAATTTTTTTTTCACACATTATGCTACTTACTACCTGGCAAAAAATTGTCAAATTAAATAAAACAGTTACAAATACAAATGACTTTAAAATACAGAAAAAATATAAACAAAACAAAACAAACACCAAAAAAATGCACAGGTAAATTAATCAGCAACATATTCTATACCTCCTCTTATTTTACATGTAAACACACACCTACCACCAGGATGAATTCAAGTAGGGCTGTAGTACTCTAGCTTAGTTTACAGTCCTTTTCTCTGTTGATTATTTCATGTGTCTTAGCGACACGATGAAAAACATGAGCAATAAAATATGGCCTTGATTTTAACTGAAAGTTTGTAAAGGTTTCTGTGTTGCTTATTCTTTGATTTTGACAAGAAGTCCTTCCTGTAAAAAAAAAAAAATAATTACTGGTATGACGGAAAAGGCACCTAGATAAGAATACAACCACAACTGCTTCAAATTCAACTGATTACTATTGTAGAGAGTGACAATATGCAAAACATTGTGCGAAGCTAAATTTGAAATAAACAGGACATAATTTTAACTCATTGTGATGTTTTTTTCATCATTGCAAAAGTGATATGATTTTAAATCAATGCTATCATAACTCAAATTTGCCCAAGTTGAAAAATACAATTGTGCAATAATCAGATTTAAAAACAAGCATGTTTTTTGTGACTAAAGCCATTGATTTGTGATGACTGATGATACCAGTAACCTTGTAAGTCGCTCTGGAAAACAGCATATGCTAAATGCCTTAAATGTAAATGTAAATTGTTATTTAAGTAAAGACATATATTGCTATACAACTATATGCTCCTAAGCTGTAGACAGAACAATAGCGTACATATAGGTGGATATGGATCTAGCTCTGGACCACAAACATGTGGAAAATATTGTAATTCCGTTTGAACTGTCTATACAAACTGACTCAATGAATCATAGATTATTAGCTGCCTTAGGGTTGGCTTGCTTGTTTTAGTAATTTATACACTTGGCACATCCATAGACCTCTAATTGGAGGTTACTGTATCTCTGTTGCACAGTTTGAGAAGAAAACAATGAATGTTTCATTTGCAGATCAATAATTGTATGAGATAGTTATAAAATAATCACTCAGTGCCCAATGAATTCAAAAGGGGACTAAACAGAGCTCCAAACTTGTTAATGCAGAGACAATTGGATTAGCTTTAGGTTTTAAATAAAGAGCTCTAAACAATTTCCCAGCATTTTTAAAGCCTAAAAGTAATTAACAGATCAAAATGGTGAAATGTGAAGTGTGGTGTTCAATGTAGTATAAATTATTATAGTATACTAATATACAGAACTTTGACAGTTATGACATATTTGTTAGGAATTTGATGGCAAGACGTCTGATTCTCTATAACATAACTCTAACTCTATTCACAAAAACATAATTATGATTTTACACCTTTTTTATTACACCTTTTTCTATTTTACTACAATTAGGTCATGTCATAGAAGTGCATTAAGCAATGCATTATGAACTATTTTTACATTTTGAGACAGCAGCCTGATGCAAAGATCTTCATTAACAGACACTATAAATGCCAGTGACTAATTACACTGAAGTGCCAGAAAATAATAATACTAATACTGGGTAGGTCCTCTACAGGACATGGACTCCACAAGTGTTGCATGGCATCGTGGATGTGCTCAATAACCTTGAGATCTGGTGACTTAGGTGGGAATGGCAAAATCCTAAAATCCGAAACTAATTTTTCCTTTAACCATAATTTGGCATCTCCAGATGTGTGGTGGTGCGTTGTCCTGTTAGAAGATGCCAAACAGATGCCATCAAAATGAATGCACGACATGAACGGATGTAATTCTTTAGAAAGGAGGCACACATAGAGGTTACCTGTCAAAGATGTTTGTAGATGTACCAGGGGTCCCAAAGATTGCCAGCTAAACAAACCTTATACCAGTATGTAGCCACTGACAGCCTATGATAGGCTTTCCTACACCAGTTTAACTTGTACTTCATTGTATTCACCCTATTCGGAAATTTTCTGGATTGCCTAAATTTGATCAATAATGTGGAGCAACACTCTCATATTTCATAAGCATAAAAAATAGGATTACAGTTCAATATTCTGTAATCTCATTACAGTTACTAACTTGTTAAAACATGTTACTTGTGTTACTCACACAGATTTCCTGAGCGGTTCGCTGTTACTGCTGCAGTTTGTCTCTATTTCTCTGTCTGGGATGCAGCACCAGTGAGTTACCAGTTTCGCCAATTATAAGCGACTCTAGATTTATTTTTCTGCCTGAAAAAAAAAACAACAACAGGTTTTGCATACTTAGCAGATGTCCTAGCTTAGTGAGATGGATGGGACTGTCTTTCACTGCACAATTTTTCAATCCTAGGTGTAATTGGAGACACACAAAATCTCAAGTCATCCTTCACATCAACTCAAGCTCTGTACTTTGTCTTTTTTGGCGTCATGGCTGAGAAAGATGTCTCACAAAGTTATGTTGTTGGGAAAGACAACAGTATCCTCATGGCCTGAAGTGTTAGTTCTTTGGACTCATTACCAGTGGTGGCCCACAGCACAGTGGCGTGTGCTGTTTAAATTTCATTTTGAGAGTGCGATCACATGATAATTGATTCCAACAGTTCATTCTCAGCTTTTCCAAAGCCACTAGCCATTACATCATAAGAAAATGGATCATAAACCCATTCGTACTTTTCAATGTTAATGTTTTTGAAATACTGGCTAAAATTGTCAGCCAGTGAGGTTAGGTGAGTGGCCCTTGTGTCACACATGAAGTCCACTGCCAGAGTGTTTGTGTTAGATTTGGAAACATGTCAGTAAAACCTGTTTGAAGTTTTCGTGTCCAGAGTTTAGTATTTCTCATGAATCTATTTACTTTCTCACTCATCTCCAGTATTGGAGATGAGAATAAACCCCTGATTAGACAGATTCAGTCCATTGAGCAGATTAAAAATGTCCGATAAATAGGCCTTGCTATCCATTCTGGATGTGAAAAAATACTGTGCCAGTTTAGGTTTGTGCTGTATCAGAAAATCACGCAGCTCATCTCAACACAAACACTCGCTCAATTACTTCATCGTGTGAAAGCCACCAGACTACTGAGTGGAAAAGCAGTTTGTCGTGTGTTGCGTTTCTGTGCATAGCTTTGTGAACAGACGTGATTTCAGTGGTTGCGATTTGTCAAATTTCACCTCAGCTACAACAACGTTCAGTACATGAAGCAGTTCAGGTACCAGGGATTTCGATGCAAGAGCTAGACGGTGAAGAATACAATAAATAGCTGCGATCTTTGGATTCACAGCTTGAACTCGGCTAATGACTCCACTCTTGCGGCCAGTCATTGCTGTGGCATTATCAGTGCAGATAGTCCCACACCTCTCCCATCTTAAATGTCACTCGGTCATGAATTTGTCCAAAATTTTTAATATCTCTTAGCTCTCCTCTCGATTTCTTTACAAAATAAAATATCCTCCAAAAATACTTTCCTCCCATGCATATCGAACATACACAAGTAATTAAGCAGCATTGCTAACGTCAGCATGTTCATCAAGCTGCACTGCAAAGTAATCACAAGATCTTAGTGGCCTCTCGAAAGAAAGGTCACTGATTCTTCTGCCTACCGTGTCATTGGACTGTGGTTCATTCTTGAGCTTATTTGCTGCTTCTTCACCGACCATCAGTCTGCAATTTCTCCCTGATGGTGTGAGGTTTTTTGCACATAACCCCATAAGATGCTAGCTGCACTTTCTCTGGGACTGTTGTGATGTCTATCATTTGTCTTTTTTGTTTTCCATATTCCTCATTTTCCGGTGGAAAAACTCTTATTTTTATTGGCATGTTCAGAATGAACTGTGACAAAATGATGTTGGAGTTTGCAAGGCTCCAGTGCCTCATTAGATAAAATCCTTAACCATAACATGCACTATAGCTGCCATCAGTATGTATATATTATATATTACAACATTTCTTTATTATTATTATTATAATTATTTGTATTAATAATTGGGTGTACAATTATTATTATTATCACTATTATTATTATTATTATTATTATTATTATTAATAATAATAATAATAATAATAATAATAATATTTTTTTATTTTTTTATAATACTTATTTGTATTGTTGCACAATCCATCCACAATCACTGTAACACACAAAATAAATCAGAATTGCATCGCTAAAGCTATTCGCTAGTTATCAAATTACATGACATGACTTTTTTAACGCTGGACGTATTTTCTAATTATATCCTTTATAAAGTAAACACTTTTACTGTTATAAATGTAAATATCTGATATTAGTTTCAAAACTGTAATAAAAATGCATATTAGTTCATAATAATAATACTTTTTTTTAGTAATTCAGTAATTGATTACTTTTGAAGTAACTTCCACAGCACTGTAAATAAATAAATAAATCAGAAGCGATCACCTTTTAAGGAATTTCTTCTGCTGCTTTTCAGAATATCTTTTTTATCTTTATTCTTTTTGTTCTGCTTTTTTTTCATGTTTCTTCAACTGCAACAATAGCACTTCAAACCACTGGTCTTCAGTGACATTTTTTTGCTAGTCCATTAGTCTAATATATTCCAGGTGCCTTTTGGTTTTGTTTGTGTTATGAATACCTCCTATTTCAGGAACACATAATTATCTTCAGTATTTATAATATTCTTTTACATAACCTGCAGAACTTTTATATGTTTAATATTATACTAGTGGATTAGGAGGTGGTGGGACTACAATAACACGGTTATAATAGAGTAATACTTGTCTGTGTATCTTTGGAGAAGTTTAAGATTTTAAAACCACTATAGTTAAATTACATCTCATTCCTTTCTGGCCTGCATAATCTTCTGTTTTCTCATTAAAAGTTTACACATTTACTGAGACACCAATAAATATGTACTTCAGTCGGGAATCTGTGTGTGCATGTGTGTGGCCTATTAAACAAACCTCAGTAGATATCTGTTGTATTTCTGTGTTGGTTCTGCTGAATAAATAATATATTATGTGATACCTAGATGTAGGATTAGTAAAGATTATTTTAAGACCACCACAGACTTTTTTTTTCAAGAGGTTGCAGTAAAGTTTGGACAGACAACTTTAAAAAAGACTCAGACAATAATTTAACACCTTGCTGCACTGGTTTGAAAGCTTAGCCCAGTTGATGCCCTCATGCATTTACTGTATATGATGTATTTGCAGTAATGTTGGCTCAGATGTGTCTCTGCATATCTTATAAAGCTGTTGATTTAAACATCTTAACCAACTTACAGATAAGTTAACATGACATTTTTGTTTTATACTTTACAACCCGAGCTCTGCTCTGTTGCTGGTCCATTTTCTGCCTTTCTGTTAGTTTTATATTGTGTTACTAAGTTGTAAATACAGACCTAAATGTCTTCTTGTTGAATCAGGTCACAACACTGCAGATAGTACTGCAGACAGCAATATACCTGGATAACTTTAATATATATGACATGATATGTTGGCACATAGTCTGCCTTGCTCACTTCTGTTTCCAGGCTATTTCTCAACGGCATATCTTTTGCTATCCGCTGTTGGATTAACTCCAACTTTCATTCACTTACACTATTTTTAAATGTAACGTGATCTTCAGTTGTTTAGCTCTGTTCTCATTTCTTTAACCATTGTAGGCGATTCTAAAAGCACTGCCCTGTGTGACATTTATGAGATGAAACTACGCTAGGAATGAGCACTTATCTTTCATGAGTGCATGAAGAACGCACATATTGTTTATTTGTGAAGTAATGCAGTCCTTGTAATACTACACTTGACTAGGGTGTTGAAACACTTTTATACTTTCTGCTAAATAAAAGACAGGCCTCATACACTAGTAATAAATGTATTTTATTAAACCTTACTATACTTCAGTTTAAATAATGTTATGATTCGCCACTGGGGTGGCCTCAATCGTGGCGTGCTAGCCAGGGGAAGGGGCTAGCGTGGATATGCCAGCTGTGACAGTATGGGGGGTGCTTGAATGCACAAATATATATTATAATTTATATTGTATTATATTTATAATTTTTAAAAGGCAACGTGCGCGGGAATCGAATCTGGCTTGCTGCGGTGGCTTGTAAGTGTGCTTACTCAGTGCACCACCAGGATGTTATACAACTCACCTTAAATAACCCAAAAATAAGGGGGAAGGGAAAAGGAAAAACAGGTGCCGCATTCACCCATGCTCAATATATATATACTTATGATGCCACTATATTCGCTCTTTGTTTATTCTCTTCTCTTTTCTTCACTTCTGTTTTATTTTCCTTTATTTTTCTTTTCCCTTTTTTCTTATCCCCTTTCTTTATTGCCCCGAGTTTTAATTGTGTGTGTGTGCAGTTGGAGCAGGTGCTGAAGTGTTTTGTGGCTCCGCGTCCGAACCGGGAAGGCAGAGTGGGCTGCTCATGCACCCTAGAAGTGAGGGAGGGTTGGCTTCCCAGCCAGTGACAACACGAGGGAGGATTAATTATTTCTTTATTTTTATCTTCCTTTTGTTTTTTTATCCCCATTTTATTGTTTCCCAATGTTTCACTTATTGACCTCTTATATTTAATAAAGGGTGTGGCAGGGAGCCCTGGCTGAATCTCTGATTAAATAGGACTCACAAAGGCAAAACTAATTGCCCCTGGGTTCCCTTGGAGTTGTAGTCCCACATCCAAGAAAATGTCCCCTTAACAGATACAGGTTTTTATCTGTTACATGTTACAAGTTACTATGTCTTGGGCATCTAATGGCTTGAAAGAAAAGCGTCTTTGCAAACTGTTGTACCCATGTCAGTTTTGTGAATTGAAAAACTGATGTAAAACTGTAATTAAACTCACTCTCACCTGTACCGCATGGAAGTTGTCCCTTGTGTGTATGTCTTAAAGAAAAAAAACCAAGCCGTTATATTTGTCACATATACATTGCAGCACAGTGAAATACCCCCCCCCCCCATCACACACACATATCCCAGCTCGTTACAAATTTGGGGTCAGAGTGCAGAGCGCAGGATCAGCTAACATCACATTGTTCTAGGTGTTGAAAAGATTTGGTGACTTGTTCACTTTTAATCAGTAACACCTTCTGTTGCAGTCTATCACAGAAATCACTACTGCACCCAGTCTCAACTGCCACAAAGTCTGCTTTTGTCCATTTTGATGTAACACATAACACCTGAGCTGACTGTCAGATTTTTATTGACATATTGTTGATATGACACTTTCTATACTGACATACATTATCTCATCATGTCAGATGATGTAGCTCAGTGAACCTGGCAGGAACATGAAACACAAAACAAAACAAAAAAATTCCAGTTTAGGATCAGGAAAATGCACATTACATAACTCTGTTTAGAATGCCATTGACCATACACATTTTAATAAAAAGTATATAATAACAGTATAATACACACTGGCTAAACACTTGGTAGTGTCACAACATACAGTATGAATAGGCATTCAGCAAAAAATATAAAAAGTAACATGTAAAATAAATAAATAAATAAATATATAAAACATATAAGCCATTTCAGTCCTTGACTATATTTCAGTGTTGTACAGCAGACGTTTAGGTCAGTCTTATCACCAGACTTCAGCTGTGTTCAGTTTAGGAGTCACTGCACAGTTGGGTTTGAAAGTGCTCACTTTTATTGTCTTCTTTTTTCTGAATAATCATAATTGGCAAAGATATGATGTGTCACATCATTAACATTATGTCACCCTGAGGCATGACATAATGTGGAGCAGCTGTGGCCTAGTGGTTCGGGAATTGGTCTTATGACCAGAAGGTCCTGGGTTTGATCCCCGCACAGGGCAAGCCACGACAGAGGTGCTCTTGAGCAAGGCATCTACCTACCCCAACTACTGCCTGGGTGCCATGGTTTGGAGCTGCCCCCCTGCTCCAGGCAAGTGTGTTCACTGCCCCCTAGTGTTCACTGGTGTGTACGTGTTTCACTGCACGGATGGGTTAAATGCGGAGGTCACATTCCTCTGTGTGCAAGAAGTACACAGTCAGCCTGGAACATGTTATAATATAATGCCACTTCAATAAAGAGCTTTATCTGCTTAACATCAGAATAGTTTAAGGCAGCTTTCATAACTGGCAATGCTTACTGAAACATCTATTTCTCTACTTATTTCTCTATTTCTATTTATTTCTCTATTTTCTATTTCTAAACTAATTTGTTTATTTATATGTTTATTTGCATTGAAAATACAAACGTAAGTGTAAATCTTAAAACAGACTGATTGACTGTGATTTAAATATGGAGTATGTTCAAATATTATATGGTTTTACTAGCACAGAAACTTTAAAAGACTATAAATGACTATCAATTACTTATAAAACAATCTGTGATCATGTAGTCATTTAATGCACTGGTGTGTGAATTCACATGCCAATAAAACAACGTTAAATTAAAAAATAATTCATGTTTTTTTTAAAATGTATTTTCATTAACAGACCTTTGGAAAGTAACATGAACTGACCATGTGCAGTTAATGTAGCCAGTGCCTCAGTGGTAGTGAAAGGACAAGTGTTTGCTTCCATACAAAGCTGAGCACTTGGCAGTGAAACACTCCCTCACTCTTACTGATGAGCAGCAGGGATTTCTGCCCATGGCTTGCAGTCAGGAGTCCCTGAACCAGTGCCAATCAATTACATATTGATGAAATAATGTGAGTTCATGTGTGTACTCATACACTACTTTTGGCAGAGATACAGATGAGCAATGTTTAATCTCAGTGGTTCTTAAACCTCCTACCAACTTGCACACTTCACCTTCAGACCAAAGTCAGGCAGCAGACACTCTCAGAAGTCTGGACAGAAAGATGTCCTGCTAAAGCAGAAGTCTCTGCTGGATGGAATATGAAAATCCCGGGTGACTGTGACAAACCGATTTTGGAGCAGCTGGGTAACGCAAGATTAATCTGTGTAATTATAATAGCTTATCTCCCAAGGAGAAATTTGTTCATTGCAAGCAGGGAATATTTGCAGAGGATGCAAGCACATTTTGCAGACTCCTGATACATTGCTGACATTGGCTGGTGCTACAGCAGCAAAACACATACACAGATTTTGATGTCTTTCCAAATAAACACTTTACTTTAAAACTATTGCCAACTACACAGCAGTAGAAAGACTTTTCCCTCTGCAATACATCCACACTACAATCGCAAGCATCACACTGAGAAAGTATTTTAATCTCTAGCTTATTTCATAATTGTTAAGATTTTGCTAAAGTGCTGTTGATTTTCAGGCACAATTGCTGGCTCTTCTTCTGTGACAATCAAATCGAATCCCAGAAGAGACACATGGTGTTGATATTTCGCATCTGTTGTGTGATATCTTTTCAAACCAAATAACCCGGCTACACCAGCAGAGACTATCATGTCCCCAACCATCTGTTCATCGCACAAAACCTCACCTGATGGGAAACACTGATGGGTTTGATCTAACGCATACTCATGATGATTCGTTTATCCTGCATTTGCAAATGAAGACATTTATTTACTGGTCGATTTTTTTCAGTGCGTAAATATTTTACTTTGGAAACAATGTAACCAGACAGACGAAATTATACATGATAGCACACACACACACACACACACACACACACACACACACACACACACACACACACACACACACACAATCTTCCTTAAACAATATTATTCCATCTAATTGCTCCCCATTAGCATTGTATGAGCATTATGAGATTCTTTGGGGGTTTAAGTGCTTGCTTTCACTGTTAATGAAGCATTCATTTCTATCTTTAAACCTCTTATCTGCCTAAATCTCTGAAAATTAACTATAAATAGATATCTGCTTTATTTTTTATATTTATATTTTTACATTTCTTTTATTGATGTAACAACACTATTCACAGAAGCAACACTTCTTAACTTTTATGAAGTGCCAGAGTCTATTTGTCAGTGTAATTTAGCTTCATACTTAAATTATACTAACAAAAGAACTACATCATTAATTAGCATTTTTACCTTATTATAATTTCGGTTTAACAAGCATTTTGTTTACTAACATTTTATCACCTTTTTACATTCAATGGCATGTTTTATATTAGAAACAGAAGTTTGGGCCTGGTGTACTTACTGATTAGGGATTTCTTGACACTAATTGGAGGACAAAATTGGGTCTTTTGTGCTGCATTATGAGCTAACACGAGATGTAATTGCACTCGAAACTGGATTTTTCACGTTTGATGTCATTGTCTCTTGTATTATATATCCACAAAGATTGCAAAAGCAGAAAGAAGTGATTAATTTTTGAGAGGATAATTCTGATTATCCACTCCTGCGTAAATTGCATTAGTAAGATGGAAATGTTTACAGCATTCTAACATTATTTTAATTTAACAATAACTTGAAACAATGCATTAGACTATAATGCATTGGTACACTTTTTTTATAACCTATGATCATCCATAAGCAACAAGCATTTTATTTTATAAAAATACTGAAATAGAAAAGACCAGTTAAATTGCACATGTTCAAACATGTAGATGTTTCTATTCTATTCGTCTACTGACTGAAATACTACAGCCAGATAAAAGCTGCATGATTGCATTTTTAACATTTTAACTTTTGCAATAAAATTGCTTTTCAGCAATTATAAAGAACTACCACTGCACCTCTGTTCCGGTGCATACTTTTGCTGCTGCCCTACTTGCATTAGACCATGCTGAAGCTCCTGAGTAGACCTGTTATAACTAATATGGTCATATATATCTTGCCTGATGAATCATTCGGATTGAGCTGTCGGCTGTTCTTTTGTATTCTCCTTGTCATCCATCTTGTGTAATGGCACAGTCCTTTCTAGCATATGGGTGTGGACAGGGTGATATTAGGATAAATGAAGAAAAGTAACTCAGTGTCTTTACAGCTACTGCTGAGCTGATCATTCTGTTCTCGGTATGATTCATCCTCTGGGAGCCAACAAATATGTAAACAATAATGACTCAAGATGCTGGAACACAAGAGTACTGACTCAAGATGTTGGAACACAGTTCAAGCTGCCTGACTTTACTTATGAGAACAAGGGTCCAAAAAGCTTTCCAAAGATCCTTAACAAAATAATAATAATATTAAAAAAAGTTTTGAAAAAACTTTCAATAGATCACAATTACAAAATGTAAATTATATTGCCACATGCATGTGCTTTAAGATTCATTCCTCCCTGCTTATATCATAAGCTCTATTATTTTGGGAAGCTTTCCACTAGATTTTGGAGTGTGAGATTTGCTCACTAAGCCATAAGAGCATTAATGGGGCAGGCATTGATGTTGGGTGAGAAGGCTTCGGGTGCAGTCAGCATTCCAGTTCATCAGGTTTTATTGCCTACAAATACCATAGAGCATAACTAAAATGCTACAAAAATGAAAAGATATATAGATAAATATAACTGTATTTACAAACATTTTATTATAGTGATAAAAACTTTAATGTAACTAAATACAATTACTAATAGAGTCTAAACATATGTAAGATTTGAAATTAACATTACAAAATTAATAATTATTTATCTCCTTTAAGGAGATATTAAACCCAGTACTCCTGTATGGGGGTCCAACACCTAAGCAGTGAGCTAAACTCTAGCTTTTATTTGTACTTGTACCTCAGGGATTGCCCCCTACCACCAACTCTTCATGAGGCCTGGTGTAACCTTGATGCCCTTAACACAGCTTAAGTAGGCTAGGAAGAGGGGAATGTCATATTGTGAAATGACCTGTTGGTGGTGGTAGAGAGGTGAAGGCCGCAGGGAGTGTAGAAGAGTGTGTGAGATCTGGGTGCGTGTGGTGCGTGTAGGTGTGTTAATGGCATGTTCGGCGAGCTGTTCAATGTTCAGTAAAAAGTCCTGACTACCAACCTGTTGTC
>JAOVVF010000051.1:9878003-9889961 GCA_028565595.1 Duopalatinus emarginatus
ATATACAACAGAAACTTTCAACAGAATGTTTGATTCACGCCAAAGTTAACTTGTCTGCCTCAGCTCCTGTCTCATTGCCTGTGCAATGTTTTAAATGATCCAGGTCCCCCTTTCTTGTGAATGATAAGCACTCTTAACATTCTGTTAAAGTCTTTTAAAAAGCACATGTCCCCCTCATATTAATGCATGGGACGTGCGTGTTTGGCTATGTGAAAGGTCAATAAAATTATTACACAGTGTTTGACACTGTTCGTTATTTTATTTGTCCTGCCACTTGTCAAGAGGGCAACTGGATTTTTGATCAAGCTTGTGTCTGTTATCTCTTGTTTGCACTTGTTCATGTTCATGTGCTGTTTATTCTTCTTATGCTTGTCAAAAAGCTGGAAAATGTTTGGTCCCTATTTAAAAGACACTGCTTTTATTTGTATAATATTGTGCCACATTTTTGCACAGTTGTCTTCTGTTTGGTGCCATGCTACCTCCCACAGCTACTTTTCCACTAATGCTTTTTAGGTTCAGGTTCAGTTTAGCATTTCTTTGAAGGTTTAAAATTGTCTTTGAAGGTAAAAATAAAGTAGGTACAACATGAACAAACTTTGATAGGTAACTGTGGCCCAAAAATGCCAACAATTAAAACATTTAATTTAATTAAATACTTAAATAATAAAATAAATGTACAGATGCACATTTATGCAGTTATCTAATCAGCCAAGCCAATAATAAAATAATTGGCAGGATAAAATAATTCAGATACAGGTCAAAACCTTTATTTAATGTTTATAATTTGTATCAACAGTCAGACTGATATAAAAAAGTGTAAACTTTGTGATGGATGTTATTATTAGAAAGCCTGGTTTGAGTATTTCAGAAATGGTTGATCTACTGACAATTTCACACACAACAGATTAAGTTGTTGTAATAAAGTTTGGGATATGCAGTTATAAAGTTATCATTTCCCACAGAGATCATTTTGGGTTAGGAGTCAGTTTAGATGAAATGACCATGGACAACATTTTACAATCTTTAAATGATGAACTAAAAAGATAGGGAATTTAATTAACAGAATTTCCCCACTGATGTTATGTCAGTCAAGTAAAGAGTCAGCAAGCATGTGTTTAAATATATAGCAAGTGATGTTTACCTCATATAGTAATCCTGATAATTAAAGTGATAACTCAATTCCTATTGAATTCTTTAAACAGTAGGATAAGATTAAATCTGGGTAAAATTATTTCAACTGAAATAAAGTACAATATGACAAGCGTTTTAAAGGAGTCTTAAATAGTCATCAGGACATGACACCTAAGCTCAAGGGCATCAAACAAGCACTTTATTTTTAAGTCTTTCTGTCATCTCATTTAACCCAGAGCCTGCCACTATCCTTGTTATATTAAGATAAAGAGCACTAGCAAAAACCCTCAGTAATCACTCAAGGAACACTACTGCTTCTCCTCTTGTCAATACATTCACTTATCCTCAGCCGCTGCTTCACTGACCAGTGAAGCAGCAAGTTCATTAACTGATCAATACTGCTCCTGCCAGGCTGTATGCTAAAGTGCCATAATTGTGGGTCTTTCTATTAGAAACAAACCTTCATTTTGCACTCTTCATCTGTGAGTGTGATGAAAATATATTATTCTCTCCTAATATTTCTTTCAACCAGGTTCTGTCTAATCTACAAACTGACAGAGGTCTTGATTACCACCTGGTTTCTTTCCTTACAGAACCACCTGACAATATTTGTTTTTGCTAATTAGACACCTGTTATTAGAACTGTCTAATACAGACAAGGGCAAATTAAAGGAAATAAAGTAAAGTCTGTTATTAAGGTATTGGGCTGGAACAATCAAGCAGAACATTATCAGTGTATCTTTGGAATGAAACTGGAGTAATGGATGCTACTAATGTTCAGTCATTTGGTGTTTTGATAATATTGGTGGAGACACTGCCTAACACATGGCACTGCCTTACACTTGGAGACACTGCCTAACTCCCTCACTGGTGTTCAACAGGGTTGAGATCTAAAGAAAGTGAAGGCAATAGCACATGGTTAAAGTAATTTGTAGATTTATTAAAGGATTAATTACAAGGTTAAAGTGATCAGAATGTTGTACTGATTTGCAGTTTCGCTTAACAGCTTAACAGAGCTTACTTTTGCTTCTTGTTTGTATATCCATACAGTTATCATAAACACGTTTCCATTTATATAATCTGTGCACATACTTTTTGTAAACCTTTGTGATGGGAAATAAAGAGATATACCAAAGTAGCAAAAAATATTTTATATACAGCATATACAGTGCTATGTAATTATTAAAAAATGTTTTATATAATTGAATCATTATTAATAATTGAATAGTAAATTGGCTATGTGCATGGTACTTATTTTTATACCCCAACCCTCAGAGATCTATACCCCTTTGAGAACTGTTCAGTACATTATTTGAAAAAGGTAAAGAGCATGCCATGATTTTACTTAGCGCAGGCATTCAACAAATCTTGACTTGATGAATGAGTGGTTAGCAGAATTCTATTATTGAAAAAACTAAGAAATCTCATATGGAATATGAATGCACACATTTGGAAACAGATTCTCTGGTCCAGTGAACTTTTTTTTGCTACATTTGGCATTCGATAGAAACCTAAAAATGCTCATCACTGACACATATTCCAGTCTTCAACTGGGGCAGTGGTTCACCTTGTAACAGAACAACAACCCTGGGCATACTGCCAAAGATTTGAAAACTGCGGTTGACCAGTGGGCTCCATTTAATCCAACAAAGCTGAAACAATTTTGGCAAAAATAGAAGACATGTTGCAGAAGGTGCTGTGAAAGTGGTTCCACCAATTACTAACCCAAAGGTCAACTTTTTTATGCTTTTGTGACACTACAAAATATTTTGCTTGTTTAAAAGTTAGACACATTGTGTAACTCAAATAATAAATAATTGTGGTCACTGTGTGTGTGTGTTATCTCGAAGTCGACGTTCAACTGGATAAGGTGGACGAGGAACCAGCATACGACAGGGGCTCGACACCAGTGCAACTCTGTTTGTCAACGCCAGTACCTGCTCCGTCTTGTTTGCTCGTTAAGCGAAGTTACCATTAAGGGTTTTGGGTCTCGCCACTCCCAAGCATCAGAATCAGGCCTGCAATGATGGTTTGGGTATTTTAGTTTACTTGCCAGTATAGGAGATTATTTTGGTCTGTTTTGTACACCAGAGTGTGTTTTTGTTTTACATTTGAAGGTGCACGAGTGTATTTTTTTTTTTTTCAGTTGAAGGTGCTGTAGTCAATTTGGGTATGTTAAGGTGACTATATGTCATTATTGTAAAATGTGTCATTTTTTATTTTATGTAATTCATTTTTTTTATAAACAGCACAAGTTCCAATAAAGGATATGTATTTTATTTAATTCATTGTAGTGGGATTCTTTTAAAGGACAGTAATTTTGTACTCTTAGAAAAAGCTAGTAGAGCAAATGACAAAACCCATAGATAAATACATATATTGTTTTATCACTTTAATTAAAAGAATTCAGGGTGCCCCTTAAGGAGTTTATGTTTATTTTAGAGGTTAGGCCCGGCACAGAGGCATGAATGGGTGTTACATTTGGACAATTGGAGTTTCACCATATGTATAGTAAACAAATAAAGCAAATAACAGGAAAGAGGCAGGCAGATAAACATAATTTCTTAATGCTTCATTTTTTAATCTTTATCTTACCTAATCTATCTATCTAAATCAGGGTTCAGTGCTGAAACATATCTACCCAAATGAAAATCTAATCTAGTGGGCGTTTCACTTGATATAAATGTCAGTGACAGAATGCATGAAACTCCACCCTGGGTTACAAAGAAATCAATTTCAGCCTCACTACTTCTTAGCATTTGTACATTTATTTTAAAACAGTTGGTGTTTTTGCACTTAGTTCCAGAAATATATGGCCAAAAGTATGTGTACACCTGACCTAAAGACCCATATGTATCTTTCCCTGATTGTTGCCACAAAGTTTCATGCATGAAATTGTACTGAATGTCTTTGAATGCTGTAGAATTACCATTTCCCTTACTCGAACTAAAGGCCTAGACAAAATCTGTTTTAACATGACAATCCCCCTGTGCACAAAGTGAGATCCATAAAGACAAGGTTTGCTGTGCTGTGTGAATTTGAATGACCTGCACGGAGCCTTGATTTCAACTGCACTGAACACCTTTGGGATCAATTGGAATGATGGCTGTGCAGTAGGCTTTCTTGCTTGACATCATTACCCAGCCTCTTGCACCCGTGGCTGAATGGACACAAAGCCCCACAGCAATGTCCCAAAATCTAATGGAAAGCCTTCTTAGGAAAGTAGAGGCTGTTTTAGTGGCAAAGGAGGGAAAGCTCCATATGAATATCCATGCTATTACAAAGGTTCTATACTCTGTACTCAGATGGCCATGTAAAATACATATATACCCAATCCACAAGATGTTACTTTACACAAACAGACACATTCCATCACACTGCAAATATAACAGAACAACCAAAAGAACAAATCATGAGTCATAGAAAAGAATTAATTTACTATTTGCTGAGACATGTGCTCCCAGTTCTTGTGCCTGGAGGTCAACTCTTGACACTTTCTATTTTAAAGGAGGCAACCTCAATTTGTCCTTCTGAATTGTCCTCTGAATTGACTGCTGCCTGACACTGCTCCCACACACCTTTATTGCCAAGGACATGATTCCCACATACAGTATGAGTTTGTGCCAGTGTAACAAAATCCTTTGCGCATAATAATGCACATGACCTATATGCATACCATACGAGAGAAAAGCTGTAAAATATTTACAGATCATTTCATACCAGACCAGGTTTACTTTTGTAGTAATCGTTGCGTTTTCGTTATGTATTTATTCTTTTATTCTATGTCTTGATGTTGTTTTGACAGGATGTTTTTTTTATGCAATTGAGGACTAAGATGATTTGCATTCTGGAGGTTGTTGGCCACTTCAAAAATTAATTATTTATTATAGTGTTCTATACATGAACTTATGTTGTGTTTGACCTCTTTTGAAACGAGACAGATTCTCATTAGTTGGCTCATGCAGGTCAGCATCTCTGACCCTTTTTAAACACATTTCTGTGTGTGTGTGAGACACAGTTTAATAATAATAAAATAATAAAAGAAAATCCTGCTTGCATCACTGTGAGAATTATATATAATATAAATATCATGCAAGTGCCAATGCCAGAAAAGACTGGTCGACAGGGCATGGACTCCACAAGATTGAGGACATATTCCATAGACAATGAACACTATATTTCCTGCAGAATGGTCCACAGTTCAGTTGTATTCCAAAGGTGTATGATTTCTGTGTTCTACAGCGTTCTGCATGGCACCCAAGATGTGTTCAATAACATTAAGATCTGGTGACATAGGTAGGAATGCCAAAAGCTCATACACTATACACTAATCAAATAGAACTTGAATGAGCAAACAGTGCTGATATTGTGGTCTATTAATACTACTTTATCATTATTGTAATGACTAGATAACACAAATGATGTGGTCTTATTGAGGATCCATACCTTGTGGAAATGTGGACTTACTTGTGTTAAACCTATGTGAAGTACTGTGCTGTGCTCCATTCAAGTATTTCATGTTCTGGAACAAGATTCAGGCATTTTAATTCAGACCTGAAGATTGTAGCAGCTAGGTTGACCAGGCAGATCCAGATAAATACATTTCTGTAGCTAAGCCACACTACCTTGATAATCAATCCCAGGTAATTAATTATAAGATGAACCTGCAGAGACAGTCTAAATGAAATTAAAAGAAAAGTATAAACTTGGCTGAAATCCAAACCAAACAAATCTGGAACATTTAATTGAGGGACTGGGAAGAGATTATAACTTTTCTGTAAATTTCTACAAAAAAATCCCTGTAAATTAATGCATATTAAATATACTGTAAATTATTAAATTGTTAAATATAATGTAAATGATCTTGTTAACTTCAGCCAGCGGTGACATGGTGGTGCAGCAGGTAGTGCTGTTGCTTCACAGCAAGAAGGATTTGACTTCCTGGCTGGATGGCCAGGGTTCTTTGTGTGTGGTGTTTTGCATGTTCTCCCCGTGTCTGCAGTCAGATACACAGTCAGGTGATTTGCCCATAGGTGTGAGAAGTGTGTGTGTGTATGTGTGTTTGATTGCATCTGGTTGTGTCCCGTGATAGTTTAAGGTAATACCCGAGTGAGTAAACTTCGCTCAAATGTACGCTATAATATAATATCTCGGTTCAAAGTACTTGACTGAGGTCAATGCTTAGGATGATGCATAATTATGCATAGCAATATTTGAACATTTGAACATATCTGCTTTTGATTTATTTGACATTTTGATTTATTTTGTTAACCACAACAGAATATAGAAAGAGAAGTATAAGCATCAAAAACTAAATAAAATGAGCAAATAATAATAAATTAAAATAATATAAGGACTTCTGTATGTAATTGGACATTCTATACTCCAGCCCACTGATTCATAAATAAAACAGTATTACTGATGGCAAATAAATTTCTGTATTATTTAAAGGTATGTTTAAAAGTTGCTCCAAATGTGTACAATCAATATGATTTACATTTAATTAATTAAATCTGTTTCAAACCTATGGAATAAATGACTATCTAAGATTGAATACATAATAGATAGTGTACTTTCATTTTGAATTTAAATAATGTGTTTTGTCTGCCCAAGGCTTCATCTGTTCACTACAACACTCTGGAAAAAAAAAAATCCTTCTCTCTTATTATAATAGTTGCTGCTGAACTAGATTACACAAGAGGTTACTGACATACAGATAATACAGATCATCTAATACATGTGACAACTTCATTAAAGAAGCATTATGAGACAATTCTCATTTGACAGGAAAGTGTTATAAACAAATACCTTCGTCCCCCTTTTCTGTACTGCAACAAGTAGAAGACATCAAAAAAATCAAGCTAAGTAAATTGTCTTACCTAAAGGAGGAAAATGCAGACTGCACAGCCTACATGGTATGTAGTAATCCTAACTTCTTATGTAGTATATCGCTGTCCTTTGACATTGTCTCATTTCTTTTAAAGTTTCAGAGGCATGTAAGTTTTTGAAAGTCCTTAAGGTGACTTCTAAAGTCAGGGCCTGAAAAAAGTCTACATTTAAACTGTCTTTTATTATAACTTTCCAAGTTAAGCAATAAATAAGTTCTATGCCTAAAGTAAGGTAGTTGGCAAGTGTAGAGTGTGCTCCCAAACTTGGCTGAACATGTGAGTAAATAATCTGCATTTTTGAAAGGAAACACTGGAACATGGAGGAATCCTTTGCAGATCCTGTGCAGAACTCTGCGAACCTGCTGCACAACTGTACTGCAAAAAAAAATCTGTTTTAAATAGGCAAAGTAAGAAATAAGACAGAGTAAGGCTTCATTTTTACTCCAGATATACTTCATACTGAACTGGCAATAATGCTTTTCCTCTAAATTTACTACCCTCTTTCAAGAGTTCAGGTCCTACTGTTAAATTCAAAGCTGTTACTGACCTAGAAAAGTACTCAGACCTCCATAACCGGTCCAGTTGTGAAGGAGGTGTACCCAGAAGGAGCTTATGGTCAAGGGTGAGAAACCAACTAGGGCAGGTAGATAATTTTATGAGGAAACAAACATTAAGAAAGATGGGTTGGCAGATAAAGAGAGAGAAGGAGAGGATGCTCAGCCAAGCTTCAAAGTCAAGAGGAAATATGCTTGGCAAAGGCCAAGCACAAAGAGAAACTTGCCTTAGAGACACTCAGACCAAAGAGAAAAAAGAATCAAAGAGGGAAAGGTAAGCTGTGATGAAACAGGGGAATAAACCTTAAAAAACATTGATGCCATAGATGTACAATCATATGTCCAGCTGAAAGATATATTTGTATGGTGGTGGGTGATGCATATTTGTTTTGTTTTTTTTTAACGCTGATTTAAATCCAGAAGGTCAGGGTTTTGTAAAATAATAATAATTTACAACATTCTAACTTGGGCCATTGCTCTGTATATTATTTACTTTTGTTAACTGTGCAAAAGTCCACAATTAAAAGAGAAAAAAAGAAAGTTGAAGGCAAATAAATCTTGGCAGAACAATGTTCAGCGTTCAATCTCAGGAGTAAGAAATGTTAATTGCTTCCTACAGAAACCAATTAGCTGTGTCAGGGAACCATGACAGGACTCTACACTAAAAATAATGAACAGCAGTTAACTTAACTATCTTGTTAAACAGTCAATTGACAACAGAGCTGTTAGAGAGGAACATGTACTTAAAGATACCATTATAAATGTAACACTTAATCCAGCAGCCCTTACCACAGCATATCGTTCCTACTACATCAAAATATAAGCTATTTATTTGTAGAATCAGCCTAGCCCATTGAATGCTAATGTTAATCTCTGAAAGTGGCTTGATATGAGTATGTCTCATACTGTATAAGTGTTGCATAGCTGCCTGGGATGGCAGAATTATTATATTACCAGTATGATAACCATACATCACAACAGTTTTCAGTCTGCTTTCATACTAGTACAATAATTAAGCATCTAGAAACCGGTTCCTTCTGGACCAACTTCATCCATCTTCATTAATCATGTTATCCTGGTCCAGGTTGTAGTACCTGTAAAGAAACTCACTCACTGACGTTCAACTTAAAAAACCATGTCATTACCTAATCAAAATCAAAGTGATTCTGGAGACTATCCCAGTAACACTAAGTGTTGGATAAATAAATACCTGATGGGTCACCATTTTACCCAATGGGCACCTTATACAGTTGATAATAAATAGCTGTAATAATGCATTCATATGGTAAAATATCAGATAAGCACCACAATTTATTTCCAGCATGTAGTTTTGCTTGTGGGATTTATCTAAAAGCAGGGTTTTATCTTGCAGGCCCAGGTTGTGCATCAGGGTAGCTATACATAGCATATTACTGGTAAAAATAGGTAAATACTTATAGTATTTGGTTGAGACTGAGATGACTGTTTCAGATCTAAGTAAAACTCATGAAGTGTGGCTTCTCTGTGTGTTATGTCATGTGAGTTGCCTCTGGTTTTCTCCCACATCCCAAACACATTGTTGGTGGGGGTAATGAATTACATGCCTTTTTTTCTTTCTTTTTTTCATTTTGGTGTATTTTTAACATATTTCACTGATAGCTATCATTAAGCTAGCTGATATAACTTCCAACATAAACATTTCTATGGGAAAAAAACAACTGATCATCAACCAAGAACAGCCCACCGTTACATACAATAAATAAGGCAAAGCTTACTTTTAATATTTCATTGTTTAGTTGAACATTTAACATTGAACATTTAACGTGGTCTAGGGTTGAAGGCATATAACAAAATATTTTTTTATCTAAAGCTGGACATTTTGAGTTGGCAATAGGGCTGAAAACTTTGAGGAAGATGAAAGCTTCAACAACTGTTGCCCAGGTTCTCCACCAATCAAAACTTTATGGGAGAGTGGTAAAGAGAAAACCACTGTTAAAGAAAGCTTATATTAAAACTCAACCAAAGTTTTACTCCAAGGTTGACTGGCAGAAAGTTCTTTGGTCTGATGAGAACAATATTCATCTTTTCTTCAATCACCACAAACCATCCCCACCATGAAGCATGGTGGTGGCAGCATCATGCTGTGTGGATGCTTAGCAGTACATCTCAGTGGTTCTTTTGAATGCAGAAAATATATCCTGCCGGAAAAACTGTTTCAGAACTATGATTAGGGACAAGTTTTATTTTTCAATAAGACAATGACCTGGACTTAAAAAGTGCTGCATATGCCCAATCTCCTTGCAACCTGAAAAGAGCTCAAGCAGTTTTGTAATGAAGAACAGGCTCAGTATGGCATCTACTAAAGGTGCATTAACAAAATTCTGGCTTTAAGGAAGGAGACTATTTATGTTATCACTCATTTTGCATTATATATATTTGTTTATTTTATTTACTTTACTTGGTAGAAATCTTTTATAACTGATGTTCAAGATTTTTTTTTACTGTAGTGGTCTAAATGTTAATCAAGTATCAGTGCAATATGGCAGCACATAACAAACAAACAAAACAAACGAACAAACAAACAAACAAAAAACACAGCAAAAGCACAGCAGTTTTATCGACCGTATTTATGTTAGCGAATATAGCCACACAGCCCTAGAGTAAGGCTTCTAAAGCACTTGAATTAAAGTTCATCACCACAAAAAATTAAACAAACGAACAAACAAAAAAATGACTGAATGGCAGACTAATATTTAATCCTGCAGCCATATAGCAGTTCATATTCATGCATCAGTTATGTATATAAGAGACAATGTAGTTATAATAATCTTAAGATCATTACATATATCATCATGTTTAATTTACCACAGCATTAAAATCTGATGAAATCATCTGTTGATTTGAATTAAAACACCATTTCAAAGAGGTTGAGACCTGCCATGAATTCAGTTTTTCTAATAATGTAAAATAAAAATCTGTGGTCCTGAGGAAGCTGATTTGTGTCATTTGGCATCTCTAGTAACTAGGTGCATGATATGCTTTATAATGGCATGCAGGATTGTAAATGTGCTGATAATAGTAGTGTTGCCATGGTTATATTTCGTTTGCATCCTATTGATATCTCTGTTGGACACACAGTCATTTTCCAATTCAAAAAGCCAAGATAATACTTTCCTGCTGATTGGAAACCCTGTTGTTGCCACATTTAATATTGATATGGATAATGAAACAGACACTTTAAGTATAGAATTGCTGTATAATCTGGATCATGTCTTTTAACAGAATGTCTTAGGTCACACTCACAAACTTAGTTACACTTTATAGCTACTTGTGACTTTTGGCTTTAGCAGGATTAGCAAGGCTCTTACAGTTCCCCTGAACAAAGCTTTGTCTGATTTCTGTCTTATTGGTTTTGAATTTAAATAGGTAGAATTTCTGGCACCATTTCCTGCCTACACAAGAACGATGTACTTACACTACTCACAGCTGCTGAGGTAATAGAAAACATACCTGTAGGAGTGGCGGCTGGTGGTAGGGGAGGACGGTAAGCATGGTCAATTTAAGGGGGAAGGGTGAGGGCATTTGTGGGCATGTAAAACCTAAATATATTTAAGAGAAGCAGGAATTACTTTTTGTCTAGAATGTAAAATATATGAAATACTTAATGATCTTTTGTAATCACTGAAAAACTGGCACCACTTAATTTGTATTTAAGGAATTAAGAAAACCTCATTTAGAATTTTTCTCAGCCTTTATCTGAATTCGTCAGTCAAGCCAAGCCAAGAGATCTCTTACCAAATGAGAATCACACAACTTTCTTAAATTGAATTCGAATGATTGTTTATTAATAAAACCATAAAATGAACAAAGATTAAAGTATTAAGGAAAGAATGAGATGTATATTATTGAGATTTTGCCATGAGGTGAGACTCTAAGAAATTGTCAGGTACATAAAAGATGCTGATGTGTATGGAGAAATGAATGTCTAAAATGGATTTATGGTTACTAGACTAATGTAAGTAGTAGTGCGACTTTTGGAATTTGTCTGTGATGTCTTTAAGGGAATCTATGGTGGCTCAGGCAAAGGATAATCTACCCCTAAGTTATAGCAAATAAGAATGGCTATATTGGTACTAATAATGTGACTTTACTTATCAACAACAGTGAAAATAATTTACAGAACTTGAGACTCCATGTGAGCTTAACAAAACGTAAAACTTGCATGTAGAGCGATAATCCAGGATCATGATTTTCACCCATCTCTGTAGATGAGATAGCATAAATGCGTTCCATGGTGTAGTAGAAATACACGTATATTATTATTTAATCATTATTTAGTTAGTTATCGGGGCACCACCTCCCTTTTTAAAGTTAGGAGGAAAACTTTATTATATATACCAATTTAT
>JAOVVF010000051.1:9890061-9916435 GCA_028565595.1 Duopalatinus emarginatus
AATACACAGGCTTATTGGTCACGAGACAAACACAAATGGAAACAGGTGGTGGTGAAACACAAAATGGAGGGAACATATATATATTTATTTTAGAGAGGATGGCCCTCCCTTTCCTCAGTGGACGAGCTCCATTGACCTGTTGAGTGCTTTATCTCATAGATTTCAACTTGACAGAATAACCGAAGAGCTACATGCATCTTTAGGTTGGCATAGAGAATAGCATTATCATGTGTAAGAAAAACAATATTAAGTATATCTGTCATTTGGTCAGACATGTGCATGTGAAGATGGTGAAAAATAAGCTGAAAGTCTTTTGAATAGCATGGAGAGAATCTCTCAATAACTACGATAAGTTCTTTATCTCAGGTTTAACACTTTTCAAACCTAGAATAGAAACAGAATACAATGCAAGCAATAAAAAATATTAATTCTTAAAAAAAAAGTTCTTAAAAAAATATAATTGTTTAGTTCTCATAATAAAGTATAATACATACTATATACATTGGCACTGTCATTTGGACCATAAGTATCTGTTAACTCATCTATGTTACATAATGAATTATTATTAATGATTTTATTACCTATGACATTACTTCACTCAGGTTGGGTCCTGATTTTTTTGTAACAGCTATTGATATGCCTCTCCTTACACACTCACAACCTTATCTTTGCAATAACTTCATCTCCAACATGCCATCTTTTTAAGAAGGTTCATACCTTAGTAGAACAAACAAGCATGATGCATTTCAGCCTTGCTTTCAGAAGCATCATCAAGTACAGAATTGGCACTGGCTAAAGTGGTAAAAGATGTATTGCTTGTCTCCTAATGTGAATGTTTCTGCTGATGTCCTGCTGCATTTAAGTGACATTTGGCATTATTGACCATGATATTTTATTGGAAATGCTTAAAAACACAGGTGATTCTTGCCTGGGTTCATATTTGACATACCCTTACCAGTTCATAACATAATTGGACAGGTTAGCATTTACTTCTATGATAATGATACATTATTTTATTTGCCAGTTTATCCTGAATCAGAAACACAGCAACCCAAAAGTTAAACAACATAAAGAAATAAAAAAAACTTAATAGATTAATATAAGCATGTTTTTACTATTGATGTTGGGTGCTAAAAATATTGGCAGTGTGAGTGTAAGGATTTTGTATCGACAGCCTCATAAATGACAAAGGATGCCATTAATTGGACAGATATTGGAACAAAACACTGAACCCATATCACACAAATAATACCTCTTCTGTGGTGCATGACACATAAATTTTTAATGAAAGAGGGGATCAAACACTAAGCTTTGGCATGATTCCAATTCTGCTCATCTCTTGAGGTGAAATGCCATTTCCCACTTGTGATGAAAGACCATCAGAATGAACCACAATCGTAAACCAACTGCCCTCATGCATTGGGAAAAAGCACTGCACACTATGAACCCATGTAGCAAAAACAAAACTACATGACCATTAAGACAATGTAGTCAGTTGCTGGACCAAAGCACATGTAACTATTTTTATTGTTAAAACACATAATCAAACAATCAATCACTATTTACATTAGAAACCATAGTAAATGTTTTTTTCGATATAACCACTACTATAATACCTGCAGAGAATTAATGTTAAGTACACCTTCAATGCCTACAGAGAAGTGCACAAAAATTGGCTTTCAGTTTCCTGAAGCATTTCCTTAATATGAAATTATAATCACAAACTGAGTAGAATCAGGACAACGTAAGACACAATCATCAATGGAATAATCTATTATACCTGAACTATTCAAGCTATCATCTTCCTCACCTCTGTGAAATGCTATAGGTGCTATCATACTGTAATAGTAGTTGCTTTTGTGTCCAATAGGACAGTTTGTTGTTGATGTTGTTGTTGCCTTATAGTTTTCACTTGGGAATATGGTGTTTTTTTTCTTTCACTAGATTTACTGAAGTCTTGTTCAGGATAGCATTGTATCTCCTAGACTTTGATCTTCAATCCACATATCTATTCTCTGGAAAGTGTCTTGTGCTTGTTTTTCACTTCCTTCATGTACAGATTTGGCTGTGATAATGGAAGCACAGCGATTTTTTTAATTCTATAGAAAAATTACCTATACATACCACACAGTCCTAACATGTTCGTTTACAGACTACAGTGACTTTCATGTGACCCTAAGATGGTTTCATGATGGCACAGGTCAGAATCTGAGATATGACATTACTTGGCCTGGAATTCCAACAAACTTCACATATTCTCACTTACTGTATAATGCTGGATG
The DNA here is from genome assembly GCA_028565595.1 of Duopalatinus emarginatus. NCBI lineage: Eukaryota > Metazoa > Chordata > Actinopteri > Siluriformes > Pimelodidae > Duopalatinus > Duopalatinus emarginatus. Next base: position 9,892,344 of record JAOVVF010000051.1, read on the forward strand.
TAACAGGGCTGAATTGACATTTACCAGCTATGAAGAGTCATTTAGTGCGCTATAGCTTTGAAGTCTTGTTTGGTTATTACAGCAGCAATAAAAATTAAATGGCTTTTAGAAATAACAAAAATAAGAAGCTGTTATGATTTGTACTAAAAGAGGAATCAATCACAAAGTGCAACCCTGGGGGAGGGGCTAGCACACATGGTAGGCGAACGAACTCTCTCCCACTGACTATAGTGGGGTACAATTCATTCACTATTTATGGGGCTGCTTATATTTGTGTATGTGTTCTTTTACAACACTTGCAGTGATGGTAGGACTCATAAAATGAAATAAATAAAATTTTACTTTATTTTAAAAGAAAAGGTGAGACATTATCTTCCTCGCCTCCCTCAGGGATACAGATTTCAGAGCCAGTGACCATACTCTCTCACTTTCCTGACACCACACAGAGAGAGGTGGGGGGATATATATTAGGCCCTCCACATGTTCACTCGATCCTCACCCAACATCACTAATAAAAGCAAACAACTCATCGTCATTAGCCCACTCATCACTGCGATAATAAATAAGTCACAGCTGGACTCTCTGTGACCATCCTCCAATGGTTCCAGTCATACCTCACTGGCAGAGCTGAGTATGTGGCTTTGGGGGAGGCAAGGTCATCTTCCCTCACTGTCACCTGTGGGATCTCTCAGGGTTCAGTGCCTGGACCAACTCTCTTTACTGTCTACATGCTCCCCCTGGGTCACATCATTAAGAAACATGGGATATCATTTCACTCCTATGCAGGCGACACCCAGTTTTATCTAAAACAGATCCCATCTTCAGAACTGTGTTGCCAATATGCTGACAAGGAGGTGCAAATACGATCACATTACACCCGTTCTACAAATTCTACATTGGCTACCCATACACTACAGAATCCAGTACAAACTCTGCCTTCTCACTTACCAATGTCTCCATGGAAACGCCCCACTCTAACTCAAAGAGATCCTTACCCTACACAATACCTGAGGGCATTTCCATTCAACCAACACCCACTGCCTTCAACAGCTCCAGACCAAAGTCCGCGTTGGTTCCTTTGGTGGTCGCAGAAGAAACAACCTGACCCTCATTGGTGCTGTCTGTGGTGGCCACAGAACGAACATGGTCCTAACTGAAGCTGGTTTTACATAGCCACATGGCATATCTTACCTAGTGCAAGACAAGGAAATACTTACCTGAAAAGTAGAATGTAGTCTAATTAGTGTATTGAGTTGTGGTGCGCAGTTATATTATAATATGAGATGTACCGATTTAATTTAATCCAAAATAAGTACCAGTAAACACAGTAGCCAAGAGTGGTGGAAGGAGGAACACGAGGCAAAGGGAGACCCACAGCATATACAACTAGCTGCAGCTTACGCACTATTGTACTAAGAGTCTAGATGTAACATACAGACTTACCATACTCACTAAATCGGTGAAAGTAGCACCAGGAAGTTTCTCAATTGATCAGACGCCAGCAGCCCCCAAGGATGAATTAAACTGAAATTAAACAGAATGCTGAAGACAGAAACAGTGAAATAAAACAAAACTGTTGACATCACATATCACAAGCATTTAGCTGAGGGCTGGAGCAATCTAGGCTCGAACAAAGACATTTGGACATTGGCCAATGACAGTAAACTTTCTAACTAGAGACTAGTAAATCCATCTACCAAATGCCAATTACTATGTGCGCCTTAAACACACAAACACATACCTTGGAGCAGAGCGGTACCCAGAAAGGGAGGGGGAAAGAAAGACAGAAGCCACATGACCACAACCAAGATTCTTTTAAAGGAGCACCACTTTAGTCATTTTACTAAAATAGTCCGCAGCACACTAGAAAGTGGCAAAATTATACAATAATAACCAAATAACATTAATTGATAAATTTAATAATGATACCTAGGCCTGATAGTGTTAAGGGTAGTGTTAGAGTTATACTGGCACAGTACATTAACTAAGCATTAAGCCAGGGAAAAAAATACACATCAGTGTTGGGGAAGTTAAAATTGTAATGAGATTACTTTATCTGGAAAATGTAATCCGATTACTTATTAGTTTACTTTTAAGTTACATTCTAAAACCCAAACAAGTGTTATGGTATAAAATCTACAAATTGGGTAAGTAGAAAAAAGATAATTGATACGACAAAAGTCCTTTAAGTGGTTTATTTAGGAATAAAAATTTTATGTTATTAAGCTTTACAACAATATTGTCCAATAAACACTTCTTCAATTGTCTCTCAAAACTTTGCATCATTGCAGGCATGTGGACAGGCAAATATGAGAACTAAAAAAATGATATCAGTAAAGGCAAAAAAAAGAGTCTCATCAAAGTTTATATTTACAGGTATAAACGAAAAGAAAATGAATTTTATGCATATTAGTATAATATACAATGATATATAATATAATTTATATAATATATAATAATAAATTGCACTAATACGCATTTTTTCCTAATTATTACATTTTATTGTTAATTGTTAATTGTTTAATGTTACGATTTGCCACAGGGTGCACACCAGGGAAGAAACTAGCATGGAAGGGCCAGCTGTGAGAGTATGGGGGTACTTGAGTGCACTAAATAAAATATAAAAATAACTGAAGCTTTTGAGTGCCAATCTAACTTGTTGGCGAGCCAGGTTCGAGACAACATGGGCTGGACTTGAACTCAGCCATACCAGCATGATAACTGTAAAACTAAACAGAATAAAAAGGGAATACTAAGGGCAAACAAAGGGGCCATGATAATGCAGACTCAAACAAAAAGGGAAGCATGGATTGGGGGAAGAAAACCAAAGACCAAACATAAGACCATCTTACGCAGTCGTGGTTATATTGGGAAAACGCTTATTCTTTATTTTTTCTCTCCTTTCCCTTTCTTTCTCTTTTGTTTTTTCCCCTTTTATTCCCCTTCTTATATTCCCTTAAAATGAACCCAAATGTAAATAATGAGTATGCAGCACAAGCAGGATTCAAACCCTGGTTAAAGCAGCGCCGCAGAGCTCCGTCCCCAGCGTGGGCAGGCGGAGCATGCTGCATGAGCAGCTGAGCATCACTCACTCAGTGGTGGACAGAGAGTGAATTGGCTACGTGGCCAGGAGGAGTGGTTCACCCCCGGTGTTGGGCGAATCACCTAGAAGCCCGGAGTCCGGTGCGGGAAAGAATCAGGAAGCAATGGATGTTTTTTTCCGACTGGAAGAGGACTAGCTATAGTCAAAGAGAGAAGGCCAGATATAAAGGCATGGCGACCTCTCTAATGTAGACAAAGTCCCTTGAGATAAAGAAAGGAGTCACACCAAATGCCTGACCTTTCCCTAAATAATATTAATACCTCCAGTCCTTAAGGAGTGTACCTGATGACCCTCTATAAGGGTTGTCATTAGCAGTGTCCCTGACTGCTAACTCATGCAAGATAGCACAGGAATCTAAGGGTGTGATGAGTAGCCCTGGTTGAATCTCTGCTTACCTCTGCTTACAGATGTTCCCCATCAAACCCAATTTGCCCTGGGCTTCTTGGGAGCTGTAGTCCTGTGCTAATTCTGGTGACACCCAGAGGCAACTGGCTGAATAGGTTGGCTCCCTCTGGTGGCGGCAGTGGAAGTTAGATGCCCCCTAACAGTTAAAAGTTGATAAAAGACATGATTAGAAAATACTTCTGGCATTTAAAAAGATTTTCAGAATTAAATAGATAAAATAAAAGTCCTTAAGCTTTGGATAGGGGATATTCATTATTACAGTACAGCTGAAGTTAATTTAGGTATAATAAGTTTGTATTATTATATTATTTTGTGTCACTACTGATGATTTCTGAAAGCACATATTTTATAACAGTCACATTTATAAAGCCAAGTGCCTGTTTACCTTTAATTTAATCAAGCATACAGCTTGTCATACTAATTTAAGATACTGCTTTCAATTAGCTGTATCCAGTTTTCTCTTTAAAGTTGACATTTAATCTATTAAAATAATCTCTCTAATCAGTTAATTATTAACAAATTTGTCAGTTAATTGTGCCAAGCAAAAGTATGTATATTTTTCGCATATGTTGTAGAGTATCTCTGTCAGTCTGAGGTTTATTATTACCAGACACAAATATCCATACCTTACTTTATGATGAAGATCCTGTAACAGTGAAAATTAAATTAAAAATTGTTGTTGCAAAAGCAAAAATGTACTACTGGGACTTTCTTTTTTTGCTACCTAATGTCTAATATACTTTTGTGAAGTCATGCTATGATGAACTCTGCCAGTTCCCTGACTACGATTTTGTTCTGAAATAAAGTTGCATTGAAAATGCACAAAATGTACAAAAAAATGGCACATCCGCTGCTGGAACACTCAAGATATGAGGCATGCTTATTTTTTAGCAATACCAGCAAGCAAAAATAAAGGAAAATAGAAAATAAAAACCAATCTGGCCACAATATATGTTATATTATATATGTTGTAAACTATACCATTATATTACCACTACCATTTTATTTCATTGAGTACAACCGACTTCACATTTAAGCATTTTCTCTGCTATCTGTGCACCACACTATCACAAGCTAATTACCGATCCCTTCATGAGGATAAATGTCCGTGTTAAAACATTAAAGTGTGAACTCCAACGCAAATCCGGGACCAGAATGGAAAAACTAGGTTAAAAACCTGGCCATCATGTCTAAAAGAGTCTGTCATCATCAAACCTGGATGGTTAGGTGTCTACATACTTTTGGCCATAAAGTGTATGTGTTCAGCTACCTTAGCAAATGAACTCAGTGTGCTTGTGCTTTTCTTCAGACACATTTCCCAGGAGACTTTGTTGTATGACTCCTTATCTCACTTGAATACATCCAGACAGTTTAGTGAACAGCTGACAAGTAACATTTATATTTGCAAAGGAAGTCGTTTCTTGAATTCAGACAGTACATAATAATGCCTCTCAAAATCAATTAGCTTTTGGCAAAGACATGGCTCAGTAGGAGGGAACCTTACTTCAGTGAATTTTGCAGCAAGTATCTCCCTTCTCCTCTCACACGTGTTAATTAGCAAACACTCCCTAACACAAAGCTTTGTCCTCACCCTCTCTTGCTTCCTTGTTGCGTCAGTGATGTGACGTGCTGTTTTTTTTTTCGTTTCTGCATTTGTATATTACTTTATGTGTGTCTTTCTGTGATCACTATTCACAGACACTGTAAAAAAGCTTGCTAGCTCACAACCACGATTCTACTTACATCATCCTGCCACAACAATCTGTATTTTTCGCTCACTGTTTTGCCCTTGGTTTAAGTTTCCATTTATTATTCTTTGCTTGTAGGATCAACAATTAAGCCCAACTCAACTCATGTCTGTGGGGTAAGTATCATTCTGGTAGAGTCTCATGGCTGCTTACTGAAATGACTTTTATTTAAGCTTTATTTAGTTCTTTCCTGTTTCAGGTCCACATTTTGTGATTACCATTTTCACTCCAGGGAATCTTTGCCTGAAACCATGCATCTCAGCAAATATCATATTATAATTCAAGATGGTGCAGACTATGGGTAATGGGTGAGATATGTGGCTAAGAGTTTTTTAGAGTGTATGTGGGTGTGTGCATTTTTTTCCCACACAGCTTGTGTTGTGTCACTGGGTATTAACTTTGCCATTCTGTTCAGTAAGCGGAAAGCCTGGAGGATCAGAAAAAGGCATTTCCAAGATTTGGATTTTTTCCCTAATGCATGCATTCAGTCCAGCCTTCTGCTGGATTGGTATAACATGAAAATAAGTTCTCTGAGGCAAAAAGCATAGCTCCCATTTCCATCGAATATGTGAAATTGGACTACACACAGGTCGCTCAGTCGATTCTTCTTAACATGTTTCTATAAAGGCTTCTAGTCATTCAGGCAATTGAAAATCTGCTAGTAGTAAGTCAAAGTGTAACTGAAGGTTGTCTTTAAAATTGCCCCTTTGAACTACTGAAAAGACATGTACACTTTATAGCATTCTTTAACAATATGTCCTTGTACATGTATACCTGCTTTTCAGGTGCAAGATACATCAATCTATTAATTAATCTTATTAATCGACATGATATGTGAATTTCAAGTGAGTGAATATGACCAGGCAATAAGGTGTAATAATATATAAAGAGTGGCTTAGGAACCATCACCTGAATTACCATGGAACAGGAAAGAGGAATAGAAGGGGAATAATGCATGGTGTTACCTATATGACTTCCATATGAGACAACTACAATAACCCTTATCTGACTTAATGCATTTGTTATCATGAGCAAACTATGTAGTTCAGAATTAATAAAAGGGTGAATTTGGGAGGAAAATAACATGAAATGAAAATTCGTTGAATATGATAAATTTTTTTTGGTTTATGATGTTATAAACTAAAATAATTAAAAAACCCACAAACCATTATTATATACTATAAATAAGTAAAATTAATGAGCGATATGAGCTGACACATTAATTAACATTTGTAGGTGGCTAACTGGGAATTCTAGAACTGACGCCGGAAAGCTGGTTACAATAATGAACAGACAAAAATAATACCCAGTGAAAACTTGAACAATGTACTTTAAGAATATGGTTAGTACACTGGATGTCTGGAATAGAAATGTCTTTACACTTGTGGTATTTTACAGATACTGTACTGTCCAAAAAAAGCATCACTATTCACAGTGATAAAACAAGAAAACATATCCTGGCTTCACTCCAGCTTGTTTTTTTTTTATAAAGGTCGAATGAAGTAGGTTCAGACAAGGGCAGCTCAAAACCATCCAGCTTGGCAATGTGCCATGTTAACCGATCAGACGTAATACTCCCATAGTGAGAAAAACCTCTAAGACTGAAGTGGAAAAATACAGATAGATAGATAGATAGATAGAAAGGGTGTGTTCATCAGTCTAATTATTATATAATTGGAATATTTTATATGGAGATTATTAGGAGAAGCATGGTCTCGGGCAGTAATTACACTGAATACTCATGAAAGGTCATGTGAGACACAGAACAAGTATAATGTTAATGAAATTCCCTTACCATGGGACTTACCTCTTAGCCCATTCAACATTCAAACAAATTAGACTGGACTGAATGTTTTTTTCTGGAAGCTGAGTTAAAGCTTCTCTGCATAGCAGAGCACAATTTAGACTTATTTAGACTCGTACTGAAATCACACCTCAATAGCAGCACTTCCATACTCCCAGAAAGGGAAAATGAGTTTGCACGGACCAGAGCGCCAGGATTTCTGTTGTGTAGGTAACTGATGATCTTGCAGAGAAGTCGTCACACAGACCAGTGGCACAAATAGGATTCTCTGAAAGGAAACAAAGAAATGAGTCTCAGAGAAACTGTTTTGTGGAAATAAGGTACAAACAGACACACAGACGCACATAGAATAGCCCCTTGATACGATAGACCGTAATAAGGGAATGTAATCTACAGAGCTTTAGTAAGGCTCAGGCTTTCTGTCTGTGTCTTCTGCTTTCTTTCAGGTAGAAAAAGTTGTCAGTCAAGTTGGCAAAGCTATTTTCCGTTGTCAATAGGACAGAGGGGGAGAACGCACTCAATAGAGGAGGAGAGATTAAAGTGTGACTGAGCTGAGAGCAGTTCAGTTCTACTGCTGTTATATTGACAAACTGCAGAGCCTTGCCTAAATGTGTCTATATACCTTTCACCTTTTGTCTCTTTCTTTCGTACCTTACTGTGGTGCAATTCTGTGTTTCTTTTATTCATCCTTTGATGAGCACTTTTAAATTGTTGTAATTACGTGTTCATTTTCTTTTTTTATGACATGGTGATTTTCTATCATGACCATAAGGATATGTCTGCAGTGCTGACATGTAAATTAAATCTTTTTTTTTCCATTCAGTGTGAATTCAGTGCAAGGACAAAAACTATCTCTGGCATCTTAATCAGGTTTGTTGCCATAATAGAGATTACATGATTTAGTTAGATAAAAATGCATATACCTCACATGGAACCAAATTCACTGTGCAATCAATATAGATAGTGATACACCATCATGGCAGAATGAATCGCAAACGAGAATTTAAGATTTCATTTTCAAATTGGACACATGACACCATTTATGAACAATTTTTCTCTCTCCAAAATGTGGACAAATAATAATAATAATAACTCCTGGTCAATTAATATGTACTAGGTTAAGAACTGCTTTTGTGCTCATATAAATTTCTAATTTTAAATACCCCTTCACAAATTTTACTATGCCCCATTATCCTTCTGTCTTCCTCCCTGTCATAATTTTGTTCTGCAGCCCTTCTCCTTGTGGAGCCGAGTTAGTGACCTTGAATATCTGACAAGCGCTCTGCTGCAGCCTCGAGACACCCGGCAATAATGAATCAATCAAGCTGCCACAGCCACAAATCTAAAGCTGTGATAACCAGGGAAGAGCTCACAAACACAGTACACACAAAATCCATGGGAAAAATAGTCTGAAAGATCTGTTTGATCCCAAAATGATTAAGTAAATAAATAAATAAACAGAGCCCTGATTTGTTTGGGTAATTTTTAATGTAATGGGATGATAGATAAACAGGGCAAAGGGTGCATAACAAAAAAGAAGTTGTATAAAATTTCAATTAATGTATTTTATATATTTTCTGCACAACCATTATATACAAATAAATGGAATGGGTGGTATGTTTTAAAGTGCTCATGGCATTAAATGGTAAAATGATGTAGTATATAAATACAATACTGCTGTAACCTTAGACCATTTATTGTAAACCAATGCAGCAAAATGATTATAATTCCAGTATCATTCAACGAATTCAATATCAGTCTGCTTTTGATTGGGTTTGGTCAGTTCATTAATTTCTTCATGTAGCTCAGAAAATGTCTTGATGGAAATTCTTGTAAGGAAAATACCTAAATTATGTTAACCCCCTACTAATGCATTCAGTCTTTTGGTGTTTTATGAAAGAAAAAAAAGACATTATACACTATATTAGATGTTTTTATTTATTAAAACATCAAACATTATTTATAAAAACTGCATTTAACACTTATGTTATTGTAACGGACATCAATATTTTGCTAATCCTGTACTGTCTAATTAGCATAATTATAAAGATGATGACATTGACATGCTAAGAGTTACTATACCGCTACCTTTAAGAACCAATTGTCTTATGTGTTCCAACACTAATCTTGATTGAAAGTAAGGTATGACCATAGTTAGTGCCACTGTAGATCATTGTGCAAAGAACCTGAACTGTAGCAAAGAAAACTTCTCTGAACCCCCTTCCCCCACTTGCTCGTTATCCTTCACTCCCTCCTTCCATTGACCTCTAGATTAATGATGGTGGGACATGCATACAGACACCGTGCTCATCATGCGCAGTTAGTGCAGGGCACAAAGGGTTCAACAAGCAGTGCAACGTGAACGCTTACTTCATCATTGTAAAGGTAGACATAATGAGTTTAATAGCAGATCAACTTTATTTTTTTAGACTGATAATACATGTGACATGTATAATCAAAATTACCTTTTATATGATTGTATATAATCACACTAATTACCTATTTTTTAAACTGTAGAAGAATTTTAAAAAAAAGGTCGATACAGGTTGTGCCCTAGAAAACACTGCAGAGATTTTCACTGTCATTTGACAAAATTAATTGAAGTTTGGTGACAAGCTATTAAGTGATTATACACATTCAATCACAATGTGATTGTAGAAGGCAGGGGTGGACACAAGTGCAGGTGTATTTATTAAAACACAGAGCAATCAAGTCTGAAACACTATTCAAAAGCAAGGTCAAACAGGCTCATGCTCAGGCGATTTACAAACTGTCTATCAGAGGTAGGACAGGAATTAAATTCAGAAATCTGGAAGAAAATGAAGGAATTAAATAAGCTAACTGAATCAGGGTTTAGTGAACATAATTAGGAACAAAAAAAAACAGATAGGAGAAACACAACAAAAATTCAGGGGACTAAGAACAGGTGAGAAACAAGTATTCGGACTGGGCGCGGCCACCTTCTCCTGCCACTGGGAGCTGAGGCTGTAAGTCCTAACAATTTTCCATCTGAGGTTATTAGAGTGAGTGTATTGTACACAGCAAAAACATTCAACATGAAGCTAGAACAGAGCACAAACTGCCATCCTACTCTGCAAGATTACATAATTGCTAGTGACAGATACATGTCTATGTGTACTCTACACACAGTACATGAACAACAAGCTTTTTTAAGATGAATGTTTCTGCTTAGAAAAAAAAAATCACTAATTAGGACCTAATGTGACCTTCCAGAACTAAAAATAGCCAACACTGGTTTGACAATAAGTCTAGACCGCTTATGACATTGCTTGGTCTGACCTTTTATATGCTAACCTTAAACTGTGCTCTTTTTATCATAATATAATATTACATTATTATATATAATATAAAGCCTGGAAGCCTGGATTTTAACATCATGCAGACCACTGGCTTTCTTACTGAAGCTACTATGGCTATACTTTAATTTGTGTGACCCGGTGTAACTGCTAAGCATTCTGTACAATATCATCCATGTATTGCCATTTAACTCCGGTCATGGTCACTGTCCTTCCCAAGGCCTATCAGACATGCCCCCCCTCCCCTGAGATCAGCATCATATTATTCATGGACAGTGTGTTCTTGTCCTTCATCCTTTCGTCTTGCCTCTAGCAGATAAGGGCAGTGTCTATGACAGCTTTGACCTACAGCTGGTGATCGGGTCTTATTATTATTATTATTATTATTATTATTATTATTATTATTTATATATTATTTTTTGTTTTTGTTGATAACAGTTCTGACCTGTAAATTTGGCACTAGTTCAGATGTATTTCACATGACAATTTTATGATAATGCAATCATTCCAGTACATTATTGTTTCTATAGTAACAACTCGTTCGCAGTGACTGTGTAATGTGAGACAGGCACAGCTTAATTGTGTTACTAGATAAGTTACTTGTTTTACATTCTAAAGGTGGTAAAACACACTAGAGGTGGTATTTAACTGCCTCAATATTATATAGAACTATGTCATTTCTAAGTTTGTGATGTTTATTCAAAATGATTAAAAATACACATACAGGATAAGATTAGATCTTTATTAAAGTAGATTTGTTTAACCTTACACTGGAAGTAGGAAAAAACAATGTTGTCTGGGATTGTTTATCTATTTCCCTAGGATTGTATGATTCCCAAGGATTGTACTGTGCAGAGAGCGAGCGAGAGAGAGAGAGAGAGAGAGAGAGAGAGAGAGAGAGAGACTCTGTCTGTTCCCATCTTAGCTATCTCTCAGTTCCACATGCAGAGAAACACACATAAAACCCCTACAGGAACAGAGAGGAAGCCCAGGACATAGACAATGGAATAATGGGTTTACAATGATTCTGGTAAATATTTCATTGTGTGTGCGAAGGACATCATGTTTGAAATTTCAGAGCAGACGCTGGATATGTAAAGAAGACCTAATGCACTGGGCTAAATCTTATGCTCTCTGCCTCGCTGAGTTGCCTCCGCTATTAAGGAATAGTATTTAGTCTGCAAATTCCAATAAGAAATTGCTGATAAATTATTAATGCCATTTGTATGCTTATGTGTGTGCTCATGTGCTCTGTGTCACCAGAGACCACTGTGTTGCCTGTGGTGGCAGGGAATCTTGGATTACACACATACCCTTGAGCCAGCATCAATCTCTCACTCTCTCTCTCTCATACACACACACACACACACACACACACACACAGACGCAGAGTCTCATAAACACACTATTAGATTATGGAAATGAGAGTAGGGAGCATCCATTCCAGTTGGATTCCTTTAGGGAAGCATTTAATTTAAAATAATAAATAAATAACATGGCGGCATCAGGTGTTTTGTGAAGGGTATTGTGTAAATGTAGTGAGGGAAATGGAATAATAATCACAGTGTTTGATGAGGAAAGTTCACTTGACTGACACTCAGCAGTTCATTAGGGTCCTTTAGAGATTCTTAGTGTAGTGAGATCAGGAGAGACAGAAACTGGCAACACTAATGAGATGATGCTCATGATTAAAGGTACATGTGGGGCATATTTACCCTCGAAGAGATTGACTTTAATTGTGAAGAGTTAAGTTGGACATATTGTTTTTCACTGCTGGATATATATATCCCATGACTGTTTTGTGTGAGTTCTGAGCCGCATGTAAGTGAATTTCATGCTCAAGTAATACACAAAATCAGCAGAAATCAGATCTCTCAGTGATTATAGCATGGGCATGTTTTTCTGTCCTGGTTCCCCAATTTACAGTTGTAAATTTTGTCACTGCTAATTTCCACCTGCTAAGTTTCTGCCATCACTGAATAACTACTAATCAGGAGGGTGAAAGCAGACCTGTGCTTCTGCCAAAAGACAGAAGAGAGAGGGGAAGGCCAGATGTGAACACTAGATGGTGTAACAAGGGACAGGTTGCCTAGTGCTGTTCAATCAGTCAATCCTCAGTGTTGGTCTAATTGTATATCTGCCAAGAAAATTCACATTTGCCCATGTGATCATTGTTTACTTTCCACTGGCAGGTGATTTGTAAGTCACATGATTTCATAAGCTGGGAAAATCTGAGACTTCAGGCTAGGGAGAACAGAACACTGGATAAATATAAATGATGCATACAGATCATGTTCTTTCCCACATGAAAACTCTAGCCACACCATAGTTCTACTAACACACACATGGAGCACACACAGGCCTTCAGGCATACAAAGAACAAATGAGTAAGGTGCAGAAGAAGTTGAAGTTGAGGTAAAAGAGGAAAGGAAAGCAAAGGGAAGGCTTCAACAGTATAACTAAAATGAGCAGGCATGAAGCAAATCACTTGCATTAAGGTAAAGCAACAGCCAGTTGGCAGCAGCTTGGACAGAGCCAATGAGCTGAATGCTTTTAACAGGTTCAGCTTGATGCCCTCCACCCCCACCTGCAGCAACCATACATCTCCCTTATCTGTTCCATGCCTTCACCACTCTCCTCCTCCTCCCACCATCACCACACACCCCTCCCCACACTCTCACCTACCCCCCAGGACCATGCACCTTTTTCCATCTCATCAACGCACGCTGAACTTACAGGCTACAGATTTGAGTAAGGTGAAAAGAACCAACTACTTCTAAATTTGGTCCACATCAAGGAGATGGTGGTCAACTTCAATTGTAATTGCATGATACAATGTGGGTGCTCTTCTATTGATATCTATTTTGCACCACTGTTACTACCTGCATTGTCACTTACATTAACTCAGTTTTGTATTTACTTTATTTTCACTAACCCTAATAGTTTATTTTAATACTTCTTAATTATTTCTTACTGCAAACAAAGTAGAAAAATTTACTTTAGAAATAATTTCTTTTGCATATTTGTTTGAATGAAGTCCACCGATGTGCAATTAAAATGTGTGCTCTTAATATAATTACACTTGTTTCTGAAAAGCCTCAGTGTTTCTAGTAGAGCATTACATGCATAAACAAACAGGACTATCAAGATCATTGTGGCTAGCAAAACAGGTCTGGGGTGATTATTTACTTTTATCAGTCATGTTTTATATCTTAATATCTGAAAATTTGGCAGAGCACTATTAAATCCATTGTTAAAATGGGCAAGTATATGGCATGACCACAGCCCAGGCCAGAGGAGGCCAGCTACCAAAAGACAATGAAGCATAGTAGTGGTAGCATCTTTTTTTCCAGAATGTTTTCTATCAGCATAGCTTGAGATGGTGGTCAGGGTTAAAGCCAAGACACGGCAAGACAGGGTTAAAGCCAAATACACTGCACTCCTAGCACAAATAGTGTCTAGTCTGCCAAAAAAAACAAAAAACAAAAAAACCCCTGAGATTAGTACAGGAGTTAACATTTCAACAGGACAACTATCTTAAGCATACTACTAAAATTACACTAGGGGTCTCCATCTAATCTGACTAAGCAATTTTGCTGAGAAGAATGGGCAAAAATATCAGGATTCAGATGTGGAAAGTGTATGTAAACAGAAGACTTGTATGTGTTATTACAGCCAAAGGTGGTGCATTGACCAAGGGAGGTAATAAGTATGCAACCAACACATTTTTATTAATTAACATTAACAAATTAAAATTTATCTCAAAAAACACTTTAGATATAATGTACAAGTCAAATGGCAAAAATACAATACAACACTACATATGTGGAAAAGGTTAAATAGGTGTATACTTAGGGACTGTAGGATGTATATTCATCATGTGATAAGGCTACTTCAATTCAATTCCATAAATATTTTTACCCATCACAACTAAGAAAATCTTTGAGCAGCTGAACAAACCGTTAGACAGCATGACTGAAAATATGTTTTCCAGGTGAGATCAAATCTAAAACACAGATGAACTGTGCATCTGCCGAGACAAGGAGCAATAAGTAGACAGTGGACCAATTTCAGTGGTTCATGCTGCACAGGATATCAGGCTAGTGTGTGGATTGAAAGTCATATGAATTATGTAGCAGGGGCACCTGTGTGTCTGCCTCCAAAAGCATCCAGAATCTGGGATATTTTACATTTTATCAGGATCAGTCTGTCAAAACATTTTTTGTCTCATTTTTCTTTTGTCTATCAGCACTGCAGGTGAATCTGAAGAAAAGAAATCAAATAAATCACACATCAGAATTCTACAGTAATGCAGGGTGTACGTGCAAAAAGAAAGTCATAGAATTCTGGTTTGAAATACACTGTTCTCTAGTACAGTTACTGATAAAATGTTACAATTTACACTAAATCTAAGCAACTACATAATGTGTGGAGTAAAAAAAATCCTTAGTCAAATTGTGATTTTGAGCTAAATTTTTATTAATACTTTATATTACTCATCAATTAACATATTAATTTAATATATGATATATTAAGAAATTTTTAAATAATACTTACAAATCAAAGTAAGTATTATTTAGACAAATCAAAATGCATTACATAAAAAACCCTATATATACAGTACATGCCATGCTATGAGATTCAGAAAATAGATCAATGATCTGATCAGTTATTAGTTCATCCTGCTGTTGTTCACATTACACTAAATTTATATATCTTAAAGCTTTATAAACATTGTAAAATGACAGAGTGTAAGTTTATTATAGGGATCTACAGAGAGTAATTATATTTTTGTCAGTATTTGTTGAGGGAGCTTAATTATTTGTATTTGTATACAAATAGACACGGTATATAATATGGTTTTAATAAACTCAGCAAAAAACATTTATAACAATAAACAATTGAAAAGAAAATCAGTTTCTAAACATTCAGTTTCTAATCCACATTCAGACAAATGAACTAAAGTATACTTTAGTGAACTAATAAATCTGTATGTGAACATCATGAACTCTGCCACCATCTTTCCTAATTAGAAGACATTAAACAAAGATAATATACAAAGTATTCTCTCTGAAATACCATATATCTAGTGTATGCTAAACTTTATTTAACCCCTGACTGAGAAATCTGGTCACAGGTATTATTGTAGTCCTGTAGCCAAACTAAGTTTCACACATAAAAACAGGAAAACCAAAGAAACATTATGAAAACCTACCTTAGGAAAACAGCTAAGATACCTCCTCTTTCTTCTGTGCTCCCTCTCTTGCCTCCAATCTCCTATCACACTGTCTTCCTGTCAGCACAAGCTGACTTCTTTGACTTTTCCTTGTTGTACAAAATAGACATTCAAAAAACCCGCTGTTTGTGCTTTGCTGAATATTGTATTTGAATTTGGCTCCGCCCCAGTTTGTATCTCATCTTCCTTGACAAAAGTGTGGAATTATTCGCTATTCGCTTTAAATACATAACTGAAAATGTTGCTCTGTCTGTCTGCAGTAATATAGGCTTCTTAGATAAGGTTGACACGCAGAAACCTACATTTTACACGAGAGAATAACCTCTTCAGTGTCATGGCATTTGGCACAAGTAAACATTTCTGCAACTTAGTGAGTAAATAGATGTTTACATCGACTGCTAAAAACATGGCTACTGTGTTTATGGGTCTTACTGTTGATGACAAGTGCAAATGTGACCTTCAGAATTGCAAATGTGCAGATAATAGTAGTGTTGTCATGGTTACATTTAGTCACGCTCCTGCTGATATCTCTATTATAGAAAACTACCACATAATCATTTTCCTGTTCAAACAGAATAATAAGCCAAGGGCAATACTCCACTTTATAACTGGAAACTAGATTGTAGTGTTCACCAAGTAAATCTATTACAGATGCCTTAGAAACTCAGAATCTTCGAGCATCCTATTTAACTAACAAACATGATTTATAAAACATAAAATCTCTGACCCAAAAGATGACATTTGGCTGTGCATTGTTGAGTGACTATAACCTTATCCACTTTAACACTATAACAAAATCACAGCCTAAACCACATAATAGTGTTTTAAATAACCACGCTCCACCTGGATATACTGCACACTAAATGGCGAAATGTTTGACACCTCAAAATCATGCCCATATGTTTGGTTGACATGGGTGTGATGGTCAGGTGTCTACACACATTTGTCCATAGACTACATATGAGCATAATCCTTCAGTGTGTGGTTTGCAGTACTACTTTCTAATAAGGTTTGGTTCCATATTCTTAGACTCTCACCTCTTGTACTCGCATAGGAATAATTTTTTTTGTTTGGAGACACAAAGCACTTTAAGACACTTTACAAAAAGGTATTTGCTAAATGTGAAACATTTCCATGCAATATATAAATGATGTATATTTGTCTATTTGAATATTTGTACATGTATACGTGTAGAGCTATACTTTCTGCTCAGTCAAGTTCTGCAAGAACTAATAGGGTACGACTTCACTGTATAGATGGATTAAGACTTCACTGTATAGATGGATTAAGACTTCACTGTATAGATGGATAGACAGTTGAGCATGCTTTTCATTTACAGAAGACAATAATAAAGGCAGAAAGGCCTACAAACAAACAGCAACTAATGGCAGCTTCAGTAATGGCTTTTCAGGAACTCATCATTTGGTGATGTCCATGGGTTCAGAAGACAGGCAACTGACTCAATCACATCTTGATTTTAAATCCATTGTGGTGGAGGCAAAATTCTAAATATGGCACAACTATCCAAATACATATGGACCTGACTGTATAACCTATGTTTACCATAAGTAAACTACGGATGTATAAAGTGACATATGACTGAATGATTGAGGGTTAAATGTATATTTAATATTAACCTTGGGCCAGATTTTCTATAAGGAAAAACAGTAATTAGAAGACAGATGAAAAAAATCTAATCTTGCAACAATCTTGAGTGAAGATTGATGGGAGAATAAGCTGGAAATTTTTTGAATAGCTGTTGAGAATCTCTTTGCTTCTACTGTGGCATTTGCTCGGTCTACGATTGTTACGAAGTTAACCGAGTGAGTTAAAACAGTAAATTGGGTCGACTATGCCACCTCAGGTACTCACTCCCTGGGAACACACCATCATTTAGACCAAATAAGTCACAGGTTTGTTTTACTGTTAACACACACACACACACACACACACACACACATATGGACCCATCTGTAGGGAGATCTCAGTGCCCAAAAAGGGATGAGGCTGATAAATACACATACACCCGGGTTCTCCACATCTTTTTTTAAATATTTTTTAACAGTTATAGGTAAACAGTCTACACACACGCACACGCACACGCACGCACACGCACACACACACACACACACACACACACACACACACACACACACACACACACACACACACACACACACACACACACACATAGGTAGCTCACAGAGGGTTGACTAGCTTGGTGACACAAAACAGAAATTAGGAATTAGTTTGAACATTGTAATAAAAGCATGTTCACCATAAAGCATATTTACACAAATGAAAACACTAGAAGAAAATATTGCAAACATGGCAAAAATGAACAAACAAATAAGACATAGCATCCAGTGACTTGATGTCCAGTCCCAACAATCAAGAAGGGCAGAATGGGAAGGAGACAGTGTCACGGCACCAGCACCCAGCAGGCAGCAAGAAGAGAACCAAGCTGAACATGAGGGCAGGAAGCACGGAAGTGCAAGACTCTCAGAAGCACAGGAGCAACAGATGCTGCAAAACAAACAAGGAACATAAAACAAAAACAAAACAGGAAAAGCTAAACAGAACAGAGCCAAGCAACCCCCCCCCCAAAAAAAAAAAAAAAAAAAAAAATGCAAAAAAGCTGTGTGTTCTATGCAGTTATGTACACACATAAATACAATGTTGTTAGTGATATTTAAACACTGTTTTCAGATCGGATTTATTGCAAGAATAAACTTGCAATCACCCCTATAAGGCGGGAGCGTACCTGTTTTACGCTTCTTCAGAGCGATTGGCTGAGAGAGAGAGAGAGAGAGAGAGAGAGAGAGAGAGAGAGAGAGAGAGTGAGGAAATCCGCAATACATGTAAGTGGCCCATATGGGTGGGGAAAGGAGGGGGGGGTCACATTTTAATGGCCGTGACATTAACATTGTTTAAACAGAAGGTCATTCAACCTTCTGAACCTTTAAAACCTTTACAGAAATATTCAAGTTTATAACATTACTTCTAACACATGAACACAGCATTTTTTTAATATTTATTGTTAAGGTCACTGGTTTGCTAAACAGTAAACTGTAGTAGTTTGTGTTTTTCACTTTCCCTCATAGTTATCGAGGTAACTGGAGACAGAGTCTCTTGCTTGATAGAGGAAACCAATGTGACTCTATCATATATAATTATTATAATCATTATTAATTATTAACGATTAATAACTATTATAATCTTACCCTGACTTTGTGTCATCTGCTGACTTATACTGACTTTGCGTCATCTTTGTGTTATCTGCTGACAGCTTCCGGGTTTTTTAATGAAACCAATAAGCTGGCTTAGTGAAACCCGGAAGACTTTTGTGCATAGAATCCATGGTCTCATGATAGGCCTGGTTTCCGAACTTGACAGAAAACAAGTCAAACAATATTAGCATTTTATTTAACACATTTGGTCTGGTAATGATTCCTAAATTCCATTTGGGAATGTTCTGTAAGAAAACAGACTATAATAGAAACGAATTTCAGCAGTAGGTTGCCAGCAATCAATTATGTACTCCTCTCTCCTCTAATGATAACCCAGGAGGTGCTGTTATACAAGATGAACTCCGTCCTACTGGATATAATCAACATTGTGCATTGATGCTGTCCTCTGATCATGGCTGTAGTGATTTTTACCAATGATGAAGATGTCCTTATTAAATCTAATAAATTTACTGCTTGGCTTGACCTATATCCCTATGAGTTTTGTTAAGCAATTTCATAAGAAATCACATGTTGACCCATACAATCTCTTCAGATAAATAGACGGATAGACAGCTTTGTTGCTTTTAAATGATAATAACAAGCATGCTGTATTTCAGTGCAGTGCAGACTGGTATTGACAATATTGAGCATGATATTTAACTGGACAGGCTTGAAAACAACAGTTGAATAAGCTCTTGCCTGGTTTTAGGTTTTATTTAACAGTTCTTTACACTGATCGGATATAGCATTAAAATCACCTGCCAAATATTGTGTAGGTCCCACTGGTGCTACCAAGACAGGTCTGACCCATCATGGCACAGACTTCACACGACCTCTGACAGTGTGCTGTGGTATCTGTCACCAAGGCATTAGCAGCAGATCCTTTAAGTCCTGTAACGTGTGAAGTGTGAGGTATGAGGCCCTGATGGACCTGCTTGTCCAGCACATTCCAAAAATACTTGATCAGATTGAGATTTGGGGTCTCTTGGGGACTCTGTCATGTCTCTTAAGCCATTCCTGAATTTCTTTTGCAGTGTAACAGGGTGCATTATCCTGCTGAAAGAGACCACTGTATTAGAGAGTAGCATTGTCATAAAGGGGTGTACTTGCTCTGCAATAATGTTTAGTAGGTGGTATATGTCAAAGTAACATCACTGCCAGGGCTCAATGTTACCCAGTAGAAATATACCCAGAGCATCACACTTTTTCGGATAGTTCTGATAGCTTGCCTTTTTCTGATCCTGCTGTCATTCATTAGACCAAACCACCTTCTTCCATTACTCTTTCATCTTGTTCTGATGCTTACATGCCCACTGTAGTTCTATTTCTGTAGTTCTATTTCTTTCGTAGTTCTATTTCATTAGTCATTTTGGTGGTGGTCAGCATGGGCACTCTGACAGGTCTTCAGCTAAGCAGCTCCCTTACACAGCAAACTGTGAAGCACTTGTTCTGACACCTTTCTGTAATAGCCAGCATTCATTCTTTCATCAATTTGTGCTACTTTAACTCTTTGGTGTGAGTTAAAGTGAGTCACTCATTTTCAGTGAGTCTTGAGTGCCCCATGGAATACCTCATGAGACCTTTGTTTTTAAGATGCTGTTATTCAATTGTCTAGCCATCAACATTTTGACATTGTCAAAGTCTCTCAGATTGGAAATACCTACAGATTTACAGAGTATTTGTAACATTTCAATAGGAACCTATGGGATATAAACAAATCATCTAACAATTAGTAAACCATCTCATTAATGTTTTTTCAACCCTAACTTCAACCCTAACCCTAATAAGCTACTGAAATGTTACACAAACATTGTATTTCCTTTGTAGCCAGATTATCCAAATACAGTGTAAATAAAACTAGTGCTTGTTTTCATGACCTCTAGATTGGACTCCTGTAACATTTTTCTGCCTGTCTGCCCTGCTGTTTCTTTAAAGAAGGTTCACCTAATTTGGAATTCAGCAGCCTGCTTCTTTACCAGGAAAATAACATCTGAGCCATTACCTTAGTCTTGTTTAATCTGAAGCTCTTCTTACGACCCAATTATCAGTCTTGCAAACAGCATAAACAATATAACACCTGGAAGAGTGTGATCACTTTGCAATCTCCTTATCATTATTGTTATTACTCCTAGGTGGGAAATAAGAGAGACAGAACGGCGGAGCAGACACAAAAACTAAATAAAATAAAATAAAATAAAATTAACTCCTTACTTCAAGATCATCGTCATCTATTTGTGCCTTCCAGCAATTGCAGACAGGTTTACTAAAAGTGCACTGTGGTATAGAGTTTATTGTGGTACAAAAATAATAATAATTTATAGTAATAATAATAATAATAATAATAATAATAATAATAATAATAATAATAATAATAATAATAAATAATTAATAATACTACTACTAATAATAATAGCAGCAATTCTTCATTTTGCATAAAGCTGTACCTGTTGTCCAGAACAGCAGTTATTACAGATGGCACTTTGTGGTGTAAAATAAATACAATCAAAAAAAAATTTTAAGTGTTTTTTGCACTTTTATTTTTTTTTTACTTGTTGATGATGATTACCATAATGCCTGATTTATAACCAATTTAAGTTAAAATAAAATATAAATTAAGAGTTTATGGTAGATTTATGGCAAATATACATTTAAATCTCTGTGAACAAACTGATCAGCCTTATCCAACCTGGAATGGTTAAACAAGACGCACACATGCACAAGACCATGAACACTTTGTTTGAAGTTCAATAAAAATAAAGCCAGTGGTTGGATTAGCTAAGGCCTCCTTTCTGGCTAGTGTGTCCCCCAGGAACAGAATTGGCAGGTTAATAATTAAAATGGCACATGTCAGGAGGTTGTTTTGGAATAGTAGGCTGGAAGACGCTGACATCCATAATCCTGCCATCTATTGTCAGAGACAACAAGAAAGATATAGAACAACACAATCGTGATTACCAGCCTTCTAGACAAATCTCTGTGTTATGACAAATGGAAAAAAAAACCTGAGAAAAAAAAAAAGAAAAGAATGAATATTTTTCATTATCAACATCATCTTCTTTTTTTCTTTGGTAGGTTACTCTGTGTACCTGTGTAATGGTCCTTAAAATATTTTACATAGGAGGAAAAAAAAAATAGGATTTTATATGCTCTATTGTGAAACCTTATTCTTCTGAGAAAATATGCAAATGTTCTCCAAGGTCATTCGGTGGAATTTGTGCTGTATCACACAAAAGGAAAATGAGGAATGAGAAAGGACATGATGATTTTAAACAGATTGACTTAACTTGTAGATTTTTCACCTCCAGACTCGAACACAAAATGTGCAGTTTATTCCCCCATTACACTCAACAGAAGTGGCAGTGTTGCGCTTTACACTGTATGTCATCAGAATGTGAGATCAAAAATGCTTGGGGGGGAAATGAAAAAATAATACTGTAATGCTAAACTGAACAGTTGCTCTGTGTACGTAGCACTGGTACAACATGTCCATCTTCTTTATTTCACACCCTCCCTGAGGGGTAGTGGTGAAGCGCAGCATGAAGTAAATGCTAGAGAAACACAGAGTGAAGTCTCAGGAGAAATGGGTGAGGGGCAAAAAAAAAAAATCAGCAGTTAGGTCTAAATGAATTATATTCAGGCAGCTTTAATATCTGTCACTATTAGTCATCTAAAAGTATTGAATAATTATCTGTACCTTGTCTTTGATACTAATAATGCCTTCTTCAATTGACATAATTAAAAACATTTAAAGTTTAGGAGGAAAGGAAGAAGCCATATGAAGTTTTATCACGCCCCATTATGCTTATATTCTCTATGAGTAAAATACGGTCATTAACAGTAATGATCTCTAAAAGGGAAAATGATCTACTTTGTTAAAAATAGAGGATTAAACAACACATTCAATGACCTAGATCATTAAGGGGAAGCACACAGGAAGAAACATCTTTGTTCTCAGACACCTCCGAACCTCACATCGCTGTCTTAACCTACTTAAATACAGATAACATTCTCATTTACAAGGTTTCACGAGGGTATAACTGTGTTGAACTTACAAGCAGAAAGAACTAAGCAGATGTAGACAGACAGTTTAAATGTGTAATCCTACAGGGCACAGGATTTAGCCTCTGATGGTTGCACAGGCTCTGCTAATGGCAGATGAATCAGCTCCATTAAATCCCTCTCCCATGCTCCTCCACTTGTCACCACAGTGTCCTCCTTATGGGAGGTGTTAGAAATGGAGCCCAGGATGACATTTGCGGTATTTATTTCTTTTTTTTTTTTTTTTGTGCTAGCACATTAGAGGAAATGATGTGGAAAATGTTACTTCTTTCTCATATGCCTCATGTTCAGCTTGCCCTGTTCTCCTCTGGCTACTAGCACTGTTCACAGGTCAGTTCATTCCACTTCTCACATCTCTCTCTTCATCTATTACACCAAAGATCTTTAATGTACCAACAAGAGATAGCAGATGGCAAACTGAAGTCCTCCATCCATGAGCTATATATCAAGTTAGTCAGGTTGTGAAATTGTCAGTAGAGACTAACGTATTGCAACAAATATCAGCCTATGTAGTAGAGTCACATAAGTATACATTCCAGACTAAATCTTTCCCATTATTAATCTTATTATTTGTCTTTCAGTGCTACTTCCAATATAAAGGATTTGGGACACAGTAGATTAGAAAGCAGTAGGAATTTAGGGAAAGAGTAGGTGTTTGAATTATCTGGTAAATCGAAGAATGCATTTCTGTCATTCAGAATGAGCTGCTTGATGAACTGCTCCTGAAAGAGATGTGTTTACAGACTTGTTTATGCTCTTTCCTACTCACACACACTCAATCTTTCTTTCACCACAGGTGGGTTATGGAATCACTCTCATTACAGTACACATTTTACAGTAATGACACTTTTGTGTAAAGAAAAATCGCAGATATTTATACAAAACTGCACAACAAGCAACAATAACGTTGATGGATTTTTTTTTTTTAAATAAAGTCGGAAGATTTTGCAAGTAAATTTGATCCTCTAAACCAGCG
Source organism: Duopalatinus emarginatus (assembly GCA_028565595.1). Lineage (NCBI taxonomy): Eukaryota > Metazoa > Chordata > Actinopteri > Siluriformes > Pimelodidae > Duopalatinus > Duopalatinus emarginatus. The sequence goes on from JAOVVF010000051.1 coordinate 9,916,222, forward strand.
GTTCTCAACCTTTTGCAAGCTGGGGCCCCCCCCAAAGCTGTTTCACTGCAGTTGGGCCCTTTTACTGCCCCCCCAACACACACAACCGCCACCACACCACCTTGCATAGATAGATAGATAGATAGATAGATAGATAGATATTTTTAGGTAAACACTATTATTATTATTATTATTATTATTATTATTATTATTATTATTATTATTATTATTATCA
>JAOVVF010000051.1:9924487-9938393 GCA_028565595.1 Duopalatinus emarginatus
CAGTAAAGTACAGATACACAAAAAAACTACTTAAGTACAGTAACGAATTACATTTACTTTGTTACTGTCCACCACTGCTATGTATATATAAAATCCTAAATTATTAATCTATTATTTTATTCTTTTCATTTCCATATGTATATATTTTGCAGCTGAAGCTTTCCAATTATCTGCAATTTTAAAATTCAAATAAATCATGTTATTGAACTCATCTTTATCTAGCTTTTCTGAGAAGCTTCTTCATTGCAGATTGACCTAACCTACTATATCTGATATAAAGTCTAGAAAAATGAGAGCAAACTAAAATAGTGTAACTAAAATTTGACTATCTATAATTAGTTAAACTTCATCTTTATTACTATCAGCCCAGGGGTCTGAACTACTTACAGTGAATGCTGTGTACCTGGAGGGAAAAAAATCATCTCTCTCTGTGTTCGAAAGTGACATTTAATGATGGTATCAGTCCTAATGTCAGAATTCTTTAAAGACAAGGCATTTTGTTGGATAAATTTTAAACCACAGTGCTGCTGAACACATGCTTATGATAAGTCAGATACTGATTCATTTTCTAGAACAGCACAGCATGAACAGTTCTGCAGGCTTATAAAAATTCATAATCTAATCTTGAGAAATAAGATGTGTCCATGTCTCCTCATCATAAAATGCTTTCATGTCTGCATTCGCACTGCATGTTTTCACTCTACATGTGTGGTGGTGTGTATAATTATGCTATGAGTCATCATGACACTGAGTAAATGTTACGTGCCATAACTGATGACTACACAATTACAGGATCCTGCAGAAGGCTATTCTCTCACATCTACGTATTTTTTGGGTGTATATGCATGCATACTGATATAACGTGTGTGTGTGTGTGTGTGTGTGTGTGTGTGTTAATTAATTAAGTGCTAATTAACGCTTAAAAATATGAAGTCAGAATAAATTATTTACAGATTAGCAAACCTACAGATTAAAGCCTAGATAACAAGCAGAGATTTGCTCAATCCTCACCACAAATGTCAGCTAGCCCAGAGATTATTAACAGAGCAATTATGCATATCAAATTTTAAAGGCATGGATAATATAACATACATACTTTTGGCAGCTTTGAGCAGATGGGCTTATTATTACAGAAGATGCTAGCACCTGCTGTACAATCAAAACTTTTCTTACACTGCAGAAAGAAGCTAGCGGTGCATAATATTGATATTAAATTGACAATAAAAATAATTTTTAAAAATCATGTTAAATAGTTTTGCTGTTGTAATTCATCTTAGGCAAAACAGAAAAGATTGCAGCATGTATTTTGTGAGAAGTGGTGGCAGTTTGGGGAACTTTGAGGCTTAATGAGATTGTAAAAGATCATCTGCTGTCCCCCAAAGGGAACCCCTCTTTGACAGAGGTGTCATTTGTCCTCCACACCTCACCACCTGTTTTGCCTCTCTCTTTCTCCAGAATGCTTTTTTATAGACATCTCTTTATTCCTCCCTGCAGCTCTTCTTTACCACTACCTTTCTTTTGCTCGTCTTCTCTGCTGGTCACACAGCAAAAGGAACACAAGACCTTTTCGAGGTAATTGAGGCCCCCAGCTCACATTGCTAATTTGTGTGACTCTTCTCAGTAGCCACCCAAGAGAATATGCAAAGAGAAAAAGGATAGCTTACCTGACCACAAAATGTTAATTGGTTTCCTATAGGCCTAACTGACAGGCTGTGTAAAGGTTGTGAAATATTTCACTGAAAAAAGTTTAATAGTGAGTGCGGAGGTGTTATTATGGAAACTGTTGCTACATTTGTTCCCCATATATTATCTGTCCATCAAATAATCTGTGCATAACCTGCAGAACATATTTAATATCTCTAAGCCTAGATTTAGGGAGTCTAAAATGAAAAGAAAAGGAAGGAACATTGTTATTTCAATCACTTGGGGTTTTGATGATGGTGTTGAGGAGCTCCGAGTAATACATGTAGCTCCTGGAGTGAGATCTGATGAATGTGAAGGCCATAACATCAAATCCTTCAGTGAGCCCTCACTCCCTGTGGACGTGTGCAGAGTCACACTAAAAAATGACCATACCCATCAGGATAGAAATGTTCCATTATAGGATCAGTCAAATCAGTAATCTGTTAGAAGAATATTGCATTGTGTCTTTCTGAATGGACAAGTGTTTTTTTTCCTTTTGTTTTGGCTGAAAATGTGGCTGGGATAAATAACTACTGTTGCTTTTTCATTATGCTACAAACTGACAAGTCATATGGGATTATTAATATGTCTGGAAAAATTACATTTTTCTTCATTCTCTCATCAGTCTTAAAAGGAGTGCTCTTTATTTCTTCACAGCCACAATTTCCTGTAATTTCTGCTGATGAGCCACTGAGCCATCATGAATCAGCCAGAGACACCATGTGACCTTCTAGGAGCTGATCTCCATCTCTCTCCATTTTCTAGTCGATAATGATATGACAGCTTGGGACATTGAGATGTAGAGCACAGAAGCACTTTTATATCGGAGAGTGGAGAGGTTGAGGAGAAGGGAGAGTTGACTCAGTTTTACCCAGTATCAGCCCAAGTCTTACAATTTTCTGGTACTGTTTTCATTGCCAGCACAGAATGCAGGCAGTATAAGGTGGTCAGACTAAAATGAAATAATACTAGGCAAGACAGCAATTCATGGGCCACCATAGTAAACAATGGAACTTTCACAGTCTGGCTTTTAATTTACTGGACTGCTTGTGAGTAAAAGCTGTTAGCACATAGTGCAGTAGAGTGGGATTTGTCAAAATACCGACTGGGAGGAAATGACATTATAGTGGATTTCCTTACTAGTTAATGATGTTTATAGATAGATCACTTGTTAGGTGTTGGCTAGTTCCCTCTGCCGCCACTGTTCGGCCAGTCATCTCTGGGTGTCAGAAGAGTTGTAGTCGTCGACATCGACGTGGGTACCCAGGGGCAATTAGGACAGGGCTCCCTGTTACACATTTAGATTTCTGTGCTCTCTTGAGCAAGGTAAGAGGTCAACATTGAAGCCAACATTCTCTTACTACACCACTGGCGCGTGAGGGAGGGATGACTTTGCGGCCAATGACAGAACGAGAGGGGATTTGTTATTTCTTTATTTTTATTTTCCCTTTGCTTGTGTGTGTGTGTGTGTGTGTGTGCATGTATACACTTATAAGGTGTGCTAAAGTGCAACGTTTATTCTTTATTTTCCGACATGGAGAAGTCCCTGAGAAGTAGAAAGGAGTCACACCAAATGCCTAACCTTTCCCTAAATAATTTTAAGACCTCTAGTCATTAAGGACCTCCTCTGGAGTGGGCAGGTGGAGTATGTCTCTTATGCACCCCAGAAGCCTCACTAGCCAGTGGTGGAATGATAGGGGTTATTTAGTTCTTTATTCTTTATTTTTTTAGACATGGAGAAGTCGCTGGAATGAAGAAATAAGTCACACCAAATGCCTAACCTTTCCTGAATAATTTTAATACCTCCATTCCCTAAGGACAACCCTCTATAAGGTCCATCCCTGACCTCTTACCTCGTGCAAGAAAGCACAGAAATCTAACGGTGTAATGGGGAGCCCTGATTGAATCTCTGCTTAAATAGGGACTCAACCAGGTGTTTTCCGTCCAATCTAATTGCCTCTGGGTTCCCTGGGAGTTGTAGTCCTGTGTTGACGTTGAGGAGTACAACTCTGGTGACAGCCAGAGGTGACCGGCCAAATAAGTCGGCCTCTCTGGTGGCGGCAGAGGGAACTGGCCAACCCCTAATGAGACCGGTGTGTGTTTGGAAAATACACCATCACTCACTATGGATATTCTAAGCGCACTTGTCTCAGACATGGAGATGTCGACCAGTCTGTGAATAAGTTTTTAAAAAATCATTTTCTATAAATTGCTTTGCACACATGCTGCATAGATTTCCGACAATTTAAACAATTAAACAATACATACTGTAATGGTTACCCTTTCTTTCACAGTCCCCTGAATTCTAGGTGTTACGCAGGTACATGTAGCAGTAGCAGGTATTTAATCTGGGTAACAAGATGGCAGATACCAGAACAATCTAATCTAATTAAACTAAAATGTCTCACTAGTTGTAAGTATTAACCAGCTAAGTGTGAAGTACAAACTCCAAAGTATTAGATTATTACTTTGGGTAAAATGGCATGTACCAGGACATGATATTACATTAAAATGTCTCACAGGTTCTCTGTGTGTGTGAGGTACAAACTTGGGTAACTTGATGGTAGGTACCAGTACAAAGTAATTTATTTACAATGAAGTGCCTGTCAGGCTTTGGGCATTATGTTTGAAAGAAACATGGGAAAATACCTGGGAAATAAATAATTATTCAGAGTAACAAGGTGGTAATTACAATCTTGCACACTTTCCTGGATGCCTAGAACCTGTGAGACAGTTAGACTGTGAATGAAATGAAAGTGAATTATTTTGCCTTACTGTGTTTTGCACACAGAAGGAATGTGACCGACGCATTTAACCCATCCGTGCAGTGAAACACACACACACACCAGTGAACACTAGGGGGCAGTGAACACTTGCCCGGAGCGGGGGACAGCCCCAAACCACGGCGCCCGGGGAGCAGTTAGGGGAGTTAGGTGTCTTGCCCTGGGTGGGGACCAAACCCACGACCTTCCGGTCATGACCACTAGGCCACGGCTGTTCCTGTCCTGGTACTTACAATCTTGTAACCCAGAATAATTACCTAGCTGTTTGAAGTTTTGACACTGACTACTTCTATTTGTGTATGTGTTTTATTTTGCGTGTGTCTGTGTTTTGTAACAATAGCACAAACTTTAAGTGGTTTTCCAAATAATCAATTTATTATATATTTACTGGTTTAACAGTTTTACTAGTCCATCCATATATTAAACAGGGAACTAAATTCAAAGAACTAGTCCTATAATAGCATTACTTATGTAAATAAAAATATAATAAAATAAGAGCGATGTCCAGTGGTTCATCTGTTACAGCTGATCAAAAACTCTTTCTTATTACTGCTGCTACTTATTGTGCAGCACATTACTTAAGCACATCTTAAAAGCACATTTTCTGACCATTACATATTCCACCTCCAGGTCATTAAAGGCTGTCCCCAGCTATGGCCAGAGAAACAGATACAATAATTCTACCACCAAACACAATAACAGTGAGTATAGACTCTGCTTCTGTTATATACAGTAAACAGTAATATGCTAATACTAGGCATACATCACAGTACAACATGTACAAAATAAATAAATAGATACAGACAGACAGAAAGACAGACAGACACACAGTGTAGCAGAATACCATTTTTTTCTTTTTTATAGAACTAAAAGAACCTCACACTAATACCTTAAACTTAGGAGACTGTAGCAGGAAAGATTACCGAATAAACAACTTGAGTCACAAATTTTCTCAAGTATCTTCATTTTATCATGTTAAATCGTATCATATGATAATGTGTAAAATTGAAGCTCCTTATAAGTATGTGTTATGAATCGGACCTAATCATAAGCTCTTGATAAGCTCTTATAATTTACTTTCACTACAGTGCACGGTTTTCCCATCTACATATAATCTATAATGATTTTATATATGTATTGGAAAAATCGAACTATGAGTGGACTAAGCACAGAAAGAGGAAAGAGTGAGAATCCTCAGTTTTACTGATGCAGCTTGTGCCTGAGTACAGGCAGCTCTGTCTTCATATCCATCTCACCTCTCACACTTCCTTTCTCATTATGTATTTGACCTCTGCTAGTTCTTTTTATGAGTGCCTCCCAGTCCTGAAGCAGTTCTCTGCTGCTTCTCTTTTATTTTTTTTTTCGCTCTGACACTTTTAGTTGGTGTCTAACCCAGCAGAGTTAATCCCTAAGGAGCTTAGTGTCTTTGTTGAAGGGAGGGTGGGAAAGCTGTATCTCCATCATGGAGGTCCCTCATCTCAGCTTCAGATTTATGGGGTGAATATGAGAGGGAATTATGAACAGCTAGGAGTTTCAACTTTTGGCACTGACTACTTTAGTTTATGTGTGTGAGTTTGTTTGCTTGTGTGTGTGTTTGTTTGTTTGTGTTTTTTTTTTTTATCTTTTTTTTAATTAGACAAAACCCTGTTCCTGTAGTTCTTCACTATTATCAAATATAAAACTTCACTGTATTGTGTCAATGTAGTAACACCTGGATTTTCTCTTTCTCTATTTCTCTTGATGTAACTAACTGTCATGAATGGAGCTTTCGGATTTGTGAGGGAGTTACGCTGTTGTTTAATCACATGCACCTGAAAAGGTTCAGCAATCAATAGTGTTCATACAGTGAGATGCTCACTAAAGTGCGGAAGCCTAAAGTTATACAAGGTTGTTGTGTTGTTGTATGACAATGCACATCTGCACACCACTGTGTGGGAATACAGAAGCTTGTTGACAAATGGACAAAGTGTATTGCAAATAGACATTATGTCTAAAAATAATGTAGTTGTAATTTCAGAAAGTTGGTTAAAAGAAATTCTATTTGATCTATTTGTTTATTAGTTTCTTGTATTAAACTGCTGTATAATAGCAGTGACATGCTCACAGTTGTGTAGTTATAGTGAAAATCAGCACTGCTGTGATTAGATATTCAGTATCATAGCAAAGTGGCAGATCATGTAAAGTTACAGAGCAAGTGTTGCCCAGTGCTGAGGGACATCGTTCTGCTGAATCAATAATTGCAGAGATCCAAACCTCTGCTGGCATTAATATCAGCATTAAAACTTGGGAGCTTGAATGGGCAAAATTTCCCACAAACACACTTAAAACTTCCCAGAAAAAAAAAAAAAAGGGGGGGGGGCATTAACTTTTTATTAATGCGTATATAGTTAGAATGAGATGTCATAAGAGCTACTGTTGGTGAAATGTGTAGGTTTCCAAATTCTTTTGTCCATGTACTGTAGTGTATTAGGAAGTAACTCAGATATAAAACAAAAATGAGCCCCTGGCTAAAATTATAAAATTACTACACTTAGTGGATGTTCATCTAGGTTTTTTACTTCGTAGCAAATAAACAAAGCACACACACACAAAAAATGTTGTTTAGTAGCTAAACATTTATGACCTACACCTTGAACAAAATAAATGTAATTATTTTGATAAATGGCATACTTTCTTTCCCAAATCAAGTGGAAGAAAATCTATAGAATCACTCTCTGTTGATCAAAAAAAAAATCACCTCGTAATTTGCATTTCTAAAACATATACTAACACTGACAAGCCTAAAAATGCTAATTAGTCTGCAGTTTAAAGAGAGTGCTTACAGACGTTAATGAGCTGTTGGGCTTGGGTAATTGAAAGGAAACATGCCCCAACAAGAGAGTAGTCAATTAAAACAATGAAAAGGTTTATAAGTCTTCAAGAAAGAAATCTAACACAAAGTGTGGCAAAAGTTGTTAGTTGTTCCCAGTCAGGTGTGTCTAAAATTTGGTATGTATTAACAAAATGAAAAAGCTATAAAAGTAAAACATACAGATAGGCCAAAGAAGACATCAGAGCTACAGGAAAGAAAACCCAAAGCAACATGCCTTAAAATAGAAAATGGACAAAAATACAAATGAAAAACAAATGAGTGGGAATATGAGTAAATGTTTGTCCCAGAACTGTAAGAAATTAAGCGGAATGAAATACAGACATAAAACCCAAATGAAAAACCAAAAACAGTCAAACAGAAGAAAACAAGGTTACAGTGGGCTAAAGAGAAGCAACCATGCAGTGTAGATGAATGTGCATGCAGGTGATATTCACTTATGAATCATGATTCTGCATTATGTAAGAGATTTTGTCTGGTGCTGTTCTAATGGAAACTATAATGATGACTGCCTAAAGAAAACAATCATATTTCCCCAATTATATGAGATGGGGTTGCATGTCAGGTAAAGGACTTTTGTTTGGAGTTAAAGCTACTCTTTGGAAATGAAATATCAACTCAATGGCACACACAGAAAAACAGTCCAGTTCTCAGTCCATCATGCTCCATCATGTAAACCTGATTTGTCAACAGCTAGTCAAGAAAGCTGTATGCAGAATATTGTTGAAAGAATATTAGTGAAGTCCATATCTCAAAGAATCCAGACCATCATAAAAACCAGAAGAAGTGTAACAATGTACTAATATACAACGTTTGTTTGTGTCATATCTATGAATGCCCTTCAATATTTTTGCCTAGGCTTGCATATGGTAGATGTGCAGAATTTGTCTTTTAAAGCTGTAGTACTGGAAAGTCATCTGTCAAAGCTCAATCACTACTTATATTCCCTGATGCCTGTACATGTGTCTCCACTGCTTTGAAAACTTTTTTAGACAGTCTTTAATCAAATGCCTCTCCCCTGGTGTGAAGTAATGTATCTCTAAGGCAGTGGTCTGCAGGCACATCTGTCATCTGTCTTAATGATAACCTTTAGATTAGTGAGACAAATTATATGCTTGCCTGTGCTCTTTTAGGACACTCTTTCATTCATCTAAAAATGACGGAGACAGAGGAGGTGGGTTTACCTTCTGTTTTCATGCTCTATTGATGACCTATGTTTTAGAAACCATGCTACGTTTCTCTCTCCTTAGTACTAATGTCATATAAGTGTGTAGGCATTCACATGTCAAATAGAAAAAAAGCTAATAATACAGCTGCCTTTTCATCATAATTTTTTTTCCTGTGAATTCATTTATGATTAAATTTAATTAAACAAAATACTGCTACTACATTCTCATTTGTTTTATCAGTCATCACACTGAAACAATCAGCCTGATGCCAAAATGAAATAATACCTAAAAAAAAAGCACAATGCCTTTGTTTATTTTCTATTATTTTTAAATTATATACTAATACATTTTTTGTACTGATAATTTAAACTTTTTTCTTTCCTCTATTCATCTGCAGTAACAGGCCCATGACTGCAATCAACATGCAGTGTGAGCGAGTGCAAATCAAATGAAGGTAGAGCCATTTATTTGTTCCCTAAAGATGACATTGACAATCACATTTAGAGCATTTGGCAGACTCCATTATTCAGAGTCACCTACAGATGTGTTTTGCAGTCAAAAGACAAAACATCAATAAGCAATATTTAAAGTTTTCGTATTCCCATAAATGCATTGTTTTTGGGTGTACAGACCACATTTCTCTTGACAGTAACTGGAACCAAAGCCATAACAATTGGAATAAAATGTATATGTGTGTTTGCACATGGTGTCCTGTGATATACTGGCATACCATCTAGGTTGAATTCCAACCTCATGTCTGGTGTTCCTGGGATAGAATGCACAATCACCTTGGCCAGGACAAAGCAGCTAATGAAAATGTGTCATGCAGGCCTGAACTAGCTAAGGGTTGTATTAAATAAAATTTAACAAGAAATATAACATTTTATGGCTCAGGTTTGGAACAGGTAGTTTTTCTACAGGTACGAAGGCTATTTGATTCACTTTGGCAGACACTAATATCCAGAGTGACATATAGAAATGCCTTGCACACACCTAAAGAAAATACATTCTTATAATAGTACAAATAAGCCAGGGTCTAAAGGTCTTATTTCCTCTATTGCCATTTCTCTCTCCAGAGTAGGTTTAGTCCTCAGGGGTCCTTTGGGTCCATAGTATGCGTTTCATATCCACTAGGGAAATGTATTAAAATGTATAAAATCAATATATTATTACAGGTGCACATGTTTATACTGTAACAGTCCATAAAAATGTATAAGAACGGTCTATGTAATAATCAAAGTTGAATATATTGCAGCCATTATCTCCTTGTAACTAACTAGTTTTTGGATGAAATCCATTAATTCCCCTTCAGTAATCATGTTATTGTGGTCAGTGTGGCACTGGAACTGGAGCCTATCCCAGAAACACTGGAAGCAGGAATACACCCTAGTTGGTGTATTGTAACACACACACACACACACACACACACACACACACACACTTAGGGGCAATTTACTGCAGCCAATCCTCCATTTACTAGCATTTTTTGTTGAGGTAGGAGGTAACCACCGAACACAGAGGAAACCCATACAAACACTGGGAGAATATTAAACAAATCTACACACTAATCACACTAATTTGAGGAACCAGGATGGAACCAGAGACCCTGGAGCTGTAAGACAGCAGCATTACCCACTGCAATGTCGTTTAAATGCTTCACTAAAATCTATTTTTAATTCCTCTGATTTGGAGACCATACTGGTCTCTAAAGTAGTTTTCTACCTTATTCTCTTCCTGTCCTTGCTTTTGAAAAATTGTTTACTTTTCCTCTCTTGCATTCATTCATGATTAATTTGATCTCTTTTTATGAGTGTCAGCTAGAGTAATCCAGCAGGAGCACTGATCAGCTGCTTTCAGAAAATCCTTAAGAAAAGTCAAGAAAATGGATAAAAGACCATGCATCTGAAGCACAGAGACCAGTTCTAAAAAGTCAAGATAGCCACAGTATTAAAGATATGGCTGGAGAGAAAGAGAAAACGAAAACAAAGAAGAGAGACGGGAGAAATGGTCAGACAACAAGAGGGAATGATACACACACACACACACACAGCGAGAGAGAGATAGAGAGAGAAAGAGAGAGAGAGAGAGAGAGAGAGAGAGATGGGAAGAGATATTCACGAAAGTATCATGAAATGAAAGTGGATTGCAATAGATGTCAATGGCATTCCATTACTGTAAGACACTTCATGAAATATGAACTTGGAGATGGATGATGTGATGTCCAGATCAGACTAAGAGCAATCTGATCTGCCTACTGTGACAGCTCTTTGGCCATGGAAGCGCCCATAAGATGTAAATCAGCAGGGTGTGGGAATAAAGAGCAAAAGGAATAAAGGCTGTCATTCTCTCATTCACCCCTGCTGTGGGTTGAATATCCTTAGTAGGATTTGGTCCAGGACTTCACTTACTCACTTTCCTTCATTACTATCACCATTCTCCAATGCGGATCTATAAATCATGTCAAATACTCATATCATCACACAAAGAAATGATATATCTTAGTAATTCAATATTGGGAAATTGCAGGGCATATATCAGGAGACTACTTTATAGTATGTGGAAATTCAAATAACAAGAGATTGAGTCCTGTGCTTTACACTTCTGTCAAGTAGGAGAGTGATAAACTATCTGGTGATAACTCTTGATTCGAGGCCAGTAGATAAATAAGATTACTAACCAGAAATCTCAGAGCAAATGCCCCACATCCCATCTCTGCACCATATAGACTTTTAAATTTGCAGCATTTATGGAGTGCTAATGTTTTTTGGAAGATAAGTGTGTGTGTGTGTGTGTGTGTGTGTGGGTGTGTGTGTGTTTTGCATTTTTTTCCCTAACTGCATCTCTCACACCTTACCCAGCTTAGTCACACACATGCACGCATACATGCACAAACACATCTGTGCTGCTAATCCTGTCCTTCTATTGCCGTAATTATTAATTCAGCTAATTAAATATTATGCCTACACATAAGTCTACCACTAATTCTAAGCTTCAGAACCAAAATAAAATCAATATGCTCTTCTAGTTGATAATATTTTAAGACAGTTTGTCCTCAATATAATATAAAGGCATGCCCTGACACAATCCAAGCTGTGACAGTTTTCATTTTCGATTTAAGTTACATTAGTAAGAAGTGCATTTTTTTTTTTACATCTCTCGGCTCAGTCGTATTAGTTTGGTGAACAATGTTTCTGCTTGTATACCACTGAAACGCTGAAAGTATTACATTCCACCAGAGGGGGCACTGTTTACTTTCAAATTCACTGTCCATTTTAATTAATGGACTTGCAAGCCATGAAATTAAGGTTTAATGACAAGCAGTCAAAACATTATCCTAAAAAGTACCATTTTAATGTAGGAAAGACATCTTTGCTCTTTGTGTGTGTGTGTGTGTGTGTGTGTGTGTGTGTGTGCACACATCAGCCCATCTCATCCAGAGAGATGGACTGAATGTGATGGACTGATGCAGTGAGAAATTGCCTAATTACTGAAACTCTGATTCATTATAGCTCTCTGTTAACTAAACTCTAGTAGTGAGATTACCTCTATCCAGTCATTAATATGTATCAGTGGTTAGGCAAAGAATAGGAAGGAGAGTGATTCAGATAAAAGGGAGTAAGCAGATATCTGTAGAGTGTCTCTGTTACAGCTACATATAATAAGTAGGGCCGTTTAACTACTGCTTACCAGCACAATTATGAGTCACTTTTATCAGCCTGTTTCAAACTTTATTTAAACATTATTTCTGCTTAGGCTAATACAGAGTAGTAGACTGAGGAGTACATACAGGTACTATATCCACACGGGGGCAGCCGTGGCCTAGTGGTTAGGGAACCGGTCTCATGACCGAAAGGTTGCAGGTTCGAGCCCCACCCAGGGCAAGACACGACCGAGGTGCCCTTGAGCAAGGCACCTAACTTCCCTAACTGTTCCCGAGGCGCCATGGTTTGGGGCTGCACCCCGCTCCGGGCAAGTGTGCTTGCTGCCCCCTAGTGTTCACTGGTGTGTGTGTGTGTTTCACTGCACGGATGGGTTAAATGCGGAGGTCACATTCCTTCTGTGTGCAAACACAATAAGGCAAAATAGTTCACTTTCACTTGTTTGGTGCAGGTGAAATTAACAATGACATTGTTAAATGGTTATGTAAAAGTGGATTTTAAAATGTAGAATTTTAACTTTTGTTACTACATATGAATGAAGGATGGAAATAAGGAGTGTCACATTATCTCACAGAGTCCAAGATGGTATAATCTGTAACACAGATTAGTTTCTGTATGTCCATTGTTAAAAGCGCTATATAAGCAAAATTAAATTGAATTTAATTTAATTAGAATTTAAACATAAACATTTTAATAGTTATACTAGCACATCTCAGGATTCCACCCTCTCATATCAGTATTGGGTAAGGGATACTTGAGAGACGGAGATCAGCTCCGAGAAGGAACTTGGCATCTGTGACTGATTTATAGTTTCATCCAACTGCAGATATTACAGTAAGACCTTAGAAGAGGCAAAGCATCAGATGCATGAAAGCTGCAAGTGAGATATCATACTAGATTTCTAAAAGGGGATTAATAATTAATAACTAATAATCATGTAGCATAGATAATTTTTCATTTAATGCTCAAAAGTATTTCCTGCACATCAGTATCAGTATGGACTAATATCAGTTATGCTGTCCATTAAGAGTGTAATGTAATGACAACCTGTCATTCTGTATCTGTGAGCATAGCCTAAACTGGACACACACACACACACACACACACACACACACACACACACACATAGAAACGAAAGCACTGTCAAACTGCTCTGATAGTTCCTCAGCCTCAGCTACATCACTCATGTTCATAACTAGTAAAATGCACTGAATTGTTTTTAATTCTGCTTACACTTGGTGCAGCTGTGGTTTGAGCTGTGGTTTTGTGCTGGAAGGTCTCTGGTTCAATCCCCCATACCAACAAGACATGATTCAAGTGCCCTTGAGCAAGACACCTGACCTCCCTAAAAGGGCATGTTAATAGAGGCTGGCCCCTGCTGTTGGCAGGTCTGTTCACTTGCCCCTAGTATGCACATTCACTAGTGTGTTTGGGTGAATGTGCATACTACATGGATGGGTTAAACGTGAAGGTTAAGTTTCTTAACGTGATAACGTGATAATAACGCATTAACGCGTTCTCAAATTATCGCGATAAAAAAAAAATAGTTCCATTAATGCAAATTCTAATTTGGCCCTGCGATTCATGTTGAGGCTTGTCGTGCGCTGCTTCAGTAAGAGTAAGGCTGCGTCCGAAATCACGTACTCAAGCAGTACATACTGAATTCGAAGCAGTGTGCACTGTTTTACCATTAAAGCAGTACGCAATTCCAGTATGTGAGCGAGCAGTATGCACAGCCTCAGA
>JAOVVF010000051.1:9951440-9969377 GCA_028565595.1 Duopalatinus emarginatus
AATATAAACAAATAAAAACACTTTTATAAAATCAAAAGGTGCTTCAATAAAGTTTTAGTTTACTTTAGTAGTGTGCATATTTGGGCAGCTAGGTTACTGCAATATTTATCTGCAAGTTTTTCAGTTGTACAAATTAAATTGTACAGATTGAAGCTCATCACAAAAACTAGGTGTGTGTAGAATTTACGTGCATATATAACTTAAAGACATATAGACAAATTTGTCACATTGTCCTTACTCTTTTCCTGTTTCCAGCACATGAGATTGGTTAACTGACTGTTTAATTTTCGGACAAATGTATGCCATCCCTTGCCTGGTGTCATGAGCACTTAGGTTAATGGCAGGGTTAAAATGCAAGATAACTTTATTTCTCCTAATGAAAGAGGAAAAGTACATACATAGACTGTAGGATCAGATGAAGACACTCATTACCTGCTCACGTACTTTTTGCTTTACTTCAGAGTCAGCACATGACAAAGGACTATATGCTGAAGAATTGACTTGTATTTTGGTTAATTAAATAAGCAAGTACGGAACACACTACATATTAATACACTACAGCTCTGACACCTTAAGGCATAGACTCCAAAAGACCTTTAAAGGGTGTGCTGTGGTATCTGGCACCAGGGCACAAGTAACAGATCATTCTGTGAATCATACCAAACAGACTAGCCTTTGTTCCCTCACTTACATCAGTGAGTTTTTGGTAGGTACTATCTGCCGCAGACCAGGGACATGCCACAAAACCTGCTACTTTTGGAGATGCTGACCCTGTCTTCTAGGCATCACAATTTTGCCCTTGTCAGAGGGCAACATAGCTTTCAGAACGGACTGTTAACTTGCTGTTAAATACATCTTACTGTTTTATTGTGGTTTTAATGTTATGAATAATGTGTGTAGAGCCCCCAAAACATTACCATAAGGGCTAAAATAATCAATTAGCAAAGCGTTTTAACAATGTAGCAGTGAGGCAGTGGCTAAGATGGGACAGGTTAGAGAAGCAGAGAATCACCTGGAGAGAGTTGTGGGTGATGGATGTTCCTACTGGGGGCAATGTATGATGTCTTTCCATGACCACAAAACCTTGGTCAGTGGGTAGGTACTGATCCAAATAATAAGTTATGTGGTAAAAAAGGGACACTAAAGCATATCAGTGTGCAAGGTTAGTTTATCACAGGGTCGGTATACATGGAGGCATGGACAGGTGCTCATGATGCTTAGAGGGATGCTCGATAGAAAGCGCATAGAGGTTAACAATATGGCGATTGGTAGTGGTAGGAGGTTAACCAATTTTGTGCATGAGGGGCAGTATAGAGGAGAACAAAGACAGAGAGTGAACATTGCTAGTTGGAGTGAAGCACTAGTTTGGAAGCTAATAGTGGATGCGAACACCAGGTTGCAGATTCCACACTGTATTGCGGGTAGTTTATTTTACAGAGCTGACAGTTTCATTTGAGGATAAAGTTGAGGGTGCTTATAAAAGGAAGCAATTAAAGTATTCAGAGCTAGTAGCTGAAGTGAGAGAGCATGGGTGGCAGGCACATATTAGACCAGTAGAGATAGGTGTTAAGGGTTTTGTTGTCCACCACATTTCTGCTAATTGAATTTGGACTTAAAGATTGGGACAGCTAACAGGCTAACCTAACAGGTTAAAGCTATGGACAGCTGTAAAAGAATTGTCAGATGTAGCTGGAAGGGCTAGTCAGTGGTTGTGGATAAAAACGGCCCAGGATGAATGGAAAAGGCCCATGACTAAATATTTAGGAATAGTATAATGGGTAAATCCTATATGGAAGTGTTAGCACTGAGCATGCATTAATGGTGCCAGTGAGGCTGGCCTATAGCCTTAGCCACTGAGGAGGCCAAGGATTTAAATTGTTTGTATAACAAAGGTAATAACTGTAGTTAACAGTCAGTTGCTGATTGGATCTTAAGCGGCCACAGCAATATAGGAGAGATTAACATGGTTGTAGGGAACATGCTGGTCTGTGTGTGATGCAGGTAATAACTGTAGTTATCAGTTAATTGCTGATTGGATCTTAAGCAGTCACAGAAACATAGCAGAGATTAGCATGGATGTAGGGAATGTGCTGGTCTTTGTGTGTGATTCAGGTATTAGTTGCAGGCTTGTCATCTTTCCTGTATTATTTTATTCACTGTGAAAATCCAGCTCTGTTGTAGGTGTTACAATAAAACTTTTTTTACTTTACATCAAGTGCTAATAAAGCTCCGGTACATGCAGCAGTGCACGAAGCCACCAGCTGGCACTAATGTTGCTAAAATTTGCTAAATTTAGTTAAAGGCTCTGTAGACGAAAGTGAAGCAGTAAAATTATTCTAGTAGATGTAACTGCATAAATACCACAATAATGTGGTTATGCAAATAGCAGAGTTACTATGAAAATGGAAAACTTGTTAGATTAATGTGAAGATGTTATTTGACCCAGTTTAAAAAAAGACAAATACAAAAAGGAAAAAATGGATTTGTTAAATTCTTATGTAGAAGTCAGGATGATATAAAGGCTTTGAGGTCAAATTTCAGTCTCTACTATTGCATCTCAGTTTTTACATAAAGTCTTTTTACATAAAGAAGCACAATACGACTTTACACGACTTTGCACAATTAATTTTTCTTTGCATATTATATGTATATGATAAAAGGAATCAAGTCATATAACATCGAAATCAGTGGTGATTTAAGTGCAATTATTAAATACTTCCAATTCCAGTAGTCCCATATTTACATTATATATGTAATAAACCTGCCCAATTTACCATATCTTTAATTTGCATCAGCAACACCAGCATTTTTATGGATGAGAAAAATAAATAACAGGAACATAAATAACAGGAAAGCATCCAGCATGCTGTAAAGATCTTAGGGAAAATAATTAAGACACAGCGCCCTATATAATTATTGGCACCCCTAGTTAAAATGTGTTAAAAGCCTTAAAATAAATAAAAAATTTATTTCAGAAAATAAAGCATAATCTCACTCTGGAAAAAAAATAGAAAAAAGCAACCTTCAACTCAATTGAATAGGGAAAAAAAATCCTGACTAAGAAATAATTATTTCCCATAAAACGACCTGTTTCACAATTATTGGCACCCTTAACAATTTCTTGGAAATAAATGTATCTGAACCATTTATGTCATTTTTACTGTAGTTTATAAAGCTTTAATTAGTAATTCATCACTTCCTGTTTCCCTGGGGTATAAATATGGTGTTACACAGAGGCCTATTTCTCTTCACTCAAACATGGGAAAGACAAGAGAACACCCTCAAGTAAGGCAGATGTGTGTTGACCTTCATAAATCAGGCAGGGAAATTGCTACTCACCTGCAGATGCCCTTATCTACAGTCAGAGCAATCATCAAAAAGTTCAAAACATCTGGAACTGTAACAAACAAGCCTGGAAGAGGACGCAAGTGTATCTTGCCACCACGCACAGTGAGAAGGATTGTAAGAGAAGTAAAAAGTTCTCCAAAGGTCACTGTAAGAGAATTGAATCAAATGGTAGCATCTTGGGGTTATGAGGTCTCCCAGACAACCATCAGGCGCTATGTACATGCCAACAAAGCTGTTTGGGAGGCATGCACGAAGAAAGCCTTTTCTGAGTTATACTCATAAGCATAAATGGGTGGAGTTTGCCAAGTGGTACTGGGATTTTAACTGGGACTGTGTGCTTTGGTCAGATGAGACCAAGATAGAGCTTTTTGGCAACAAACACTCTAAGTGGGTCTGGTGTAACACCAAGGATGAGTACGCAGAAAAACACCTCATGCCCACTGTTAAGTATGGGGGAGGATCGGTGATGCTGTGGGCCTGTTTCTCCTCCAAAGGACCTGGAACCCTTGTAAGGATACATGGGATCATGAAATATCAGGACATTTTGAATCAGAATCTCGTGGCCTCTGCCCGAAAGCTGAAGATGGGTCATCACTGGGTCTTTCAGCAAGATAATGACCCTAAACATGTCGCCAAATCTACTCAAAAATGGTAAAAAAAAAAAAATCAAGCTTCTCTCATGGCCATCTCAGTCCCCAGACCTCAATCCAATAGAAAACCTGTGGGGTGAGCTGAAGAGGAGAGTGCATAGGAGAAGACCCAGGATTTAGAGAGGTTGTGCAAAGAGGAATGGTCGAAGATCCCTCTTTCTGTATTCTCCCATCTTGTGAAGAGTTATAGGAGAAGATTAAGTGCTGTCGTTTTGGCAAAAGGAGGTTGTACAAAGTACTAACACCAGGGGTGCCAATAATTGTAGCACACGATTTCATTCAAAAGATTTATTTTTATTGTGTGATTTTTTTCCCCACGAACTAAAGACACTTGAATTAAAGCTTAGATTTTTCTCTTTTTTTTTGCATTGTTGTCCTATATTATTATTACTATTATTTTTTTAATTTATTAGAAACCAAAGAACACTTCTTAACCAGGGGTGGCAATAATTATGGAGGGCGCTGTACCCTATATTTTTTTCAGAGGTCTGAAAAATACAGTTCAAGGAAAGAAAGTTAATGCTATTGTCTGCTGTTACAAATAAAAAACATGCTTGGAGGTTATTTTTGCACCTTTTTTTCAGTGGCACAGGCAAATCTAAATCTAAAGCATTTTATACTTCTTTATTTAAATGTACTCTAGCTTTATTGATTTAATTAAACTAATTAATTAATTATATATGAACTCAAGAATGTTTAATATGAACAAAAAAAATGGAGGAAATGAAGAAAACACTGAAAAGCAAACAAGCAAAATAAATAAAAAAACATCTGGCCTGTTTCAGTGCTGATGAAATTAATTACATTTTGTTGAATTTCCTGGATTGCACATTTGTGTACCAAATAAAAATTATCTAGTACAATATTTTATTTGCTGTACTAACTGGTCATATTTAGCTAAAGTGCTTTCATCATTTTTTTTTTCAAACATTTAAATTTGCACTCATTGACCAGACATTGGTTTGATCATACAGACATGCCAAAGATGAAATTTATAAATAAAGTAAATGTTGATAGAACTGCATTTCAATCCAAATAATTAAGTCGGTATTTTCAAATCATGTACTAACTTAATTTGCCTAGGTCTAAATGTATATATCTATCCACATATACATTCCTCTCTTGCACTAACCTACAGTATTTATAGTAAAAGAAATAAACAGATCATGTCTTAAAACTGTATAAGTTCTTGAATTTTTTTTTTTTTTTAGGTCACCTCCCTGTAGATAGTGGAGTAGTCGGGTGTTCAACTGTCCTTTTCCAGTGCTCTAAACCTCAGAGCTTTCTGTCCAAACAGTTTGACAGATTAAGAACAGTCATAAATTCACATCCCACTAGAGAGCGTTTCCACTTTTAAAACATTGGGGCAGCGTGGCTTGCCCATTCTGTCTGACATAAATCTTCCATCAACAGATCATTAACCAGATATTCTTTAAAAAAAATGCATGATATATACATGAAATATTGTTGCTATATGTTAATAGCATTGCAAACATATACTATAAAAATTATAGACTAGAATATTTATTTAATGTGTGATAAGTATACTTATGAAGATTTCTCTTTTTAATCTGACTCACACCTTATACATAATGTGTTGATTTGGCACTTGAGAGCATCGATATTACCCATGCTCACCATCAACCAGAGGTCAAGACAAGGAGTGCAGACTTATATTAACAATTTTGCACAAAGCATAAAAATGCTACAATATGCCTGTGTTATGACTGAATCGTAATTAGCTTGGTAGCATTTTATATTGTGACTGACTGATTTTACTACTTGTTCAAGTACTGTACAAAGGTAGAAGTGCATTATTTGACAGGCAGGCAGTTTTAATATTATAGTTTATGTGTATATACCAAAGGTCATGGTATGGCAGCATGTAAAATGACTATGATGTGGTGTCCCATCAGGTGACAGCTTGAGAACTCAATGTCTATATAAATTGTGAGGTGTTAACTTGTGAGTGAGGTTGAACACTAGCCAGCATATAAACAATCCATGATAGTGGGTGCTAGATGGATGGGACATTGTGGGCATTTAACATTCCCCAATACACAGTGTCACTACTTTACAGTGGCCTTCCAAGGTGCTTAATGATCGTGACCAGTGGCATCTGACTAATATTGCACACAAGCAAGTGAATCTGGCAGAAATTACATACACAGTTTATGCAGAAGGCCCCACATGCATATCCTGCATATATGTTTCTTAGCTTACAGTAGACCCACCAGAGTTCCTCTTTTAACACCAAAAAAAATAAATAAATAACTGGACCCCAGAAGACAAGACAGCATGTGTGGTGTGGTCTAATGAGTCACAGTATCAACTGTTTAGGGCTGATGGTAAGGATTGCGTGTGGTGCAGACCCCATGAGGCCATTGACTCCAGTTGTCAACAAGTCACTTGTGCAGGGTGGTGGTGGTTCCATGCATACATTTCACTGCTTGGTGACCATTTGCAGCCCTGTATTGACTACATTACCCCACAAGATCACTAGAATATATGTATATTCTCACTAATTTTTACTGATGATGTAACTCATGATGGTATCAGCAGAATGAATTCATTATGTGTACAAAAAACATACTGTCTTGCTATTTACTGAAAGATCCAATCTAATCAGGAGGAACTTCATCATTCAGCAAGACAATGCCACAAAATACAATGCCAACACAACAAAGGCCTTCATAAGAGGGGTGGGGTAGAAGGTTTCATACTGCCCATGTCAATCACCAGACCTTAACCTAATTGAACGTGAAATTCACCTTTTGAAGAGGAGGAGACATGCGGGTATGTGTGTGTGTGTGTGTGTGTGTGTGTACCGTTTTCAGCTGGTGGAACAATAGTCAGTCGAGTCTAAATCAAGTCGTACTATCCGCAACTAATTAAACTTGTGCTGGTGCTGCATGGAAGTGTGACTACATTTTCATCTTGTTTCCTTGCTCTTGCTGTTTTGCTGTTGTTTGATTAACTAGAGCAGCAGAAACATTTACTCACATGTTTATTCAGTCCCTCTGCAGAGAACACTTTAGTCACCTTTCCAGTAAACAAGCATCTACCTGTGCGTACTATTTTAGCAGTTCTTAAAAACAGCCTTCTTGCACGAACACCGTGCCACAGTGCAGCTTGATGTAGATGTTATATTAAAGACCAAAATGTTTTATTAGATCTCTTTTTTTTTTTCATTATCAATTATATGAATTTAGAATTACTACAGAACCTCAAGTACAAAAATTAAAAACCAGCATTAACAAGTCATAATATTTTTAAATGTGGTTTAATACACAAGTTATAATAAAACTCATAAATATATGTACAATTTAGGCTGGAAACTGGATGTCTGGGATCTTAACATGAAGTATTCGATTTCTCAAATGACTGGAAAGAATGACAAGTGGAAAATGGCGTTCAGTACCTACTCTGGCCACTATGAATATCTGGTCATGCCGTATGAAATGACTGCCCCCACCATTTTCCAGTGCCTAATCACTGATATACTGAGGAAAATGTTGGGCAAATTTACATACATCAAAGATATACTAATCTACATTACATTACTGACAACAATGGCGTCACCATAGACAACGAGAAAGTCAATGTCATGTCTGACTGGCCTAAACCCCTCATTGGGTGGGAGTTACAGTGGTTCTTAGGATTTGTCAACATCTATCGGAGGTTCATCAGAGTATTCAGTACCATTGCCAGCCCTCTAACCAATCTCCTCAAGTGTGGGGCCAAACACTTGAAATGGAACTCTGAGGCTGAGGCGGCATTTCAACAGCTCAATACCACGTTCACTATTGCCTCGATCCTCCTACTTCCAGACCATGAGAAGCCATTAATTGTACAATTGAATGTTTCAGACACTGGGGTCAGAGCGATACTCTTCCGGAGATTGGGAGAGAAACACAAACTTCATCCCATGGCCTATTTCTCTAAGAAACTCTAGCAAAATTACAGCATGGGGGACTGTGTGTTACTGGCTTTGGAAATTGGCTTTGGAGGAATGGAGGCACTGACTTGAGGGTGCCCTCCACCTGTTTCAGATATTGATGGATCATCGCAACCTCAAGTACCTCAGAGGCTCAATAACAGACAGGCACATTGGGCTCTGTTCTTCGAACAATTTAATTTCATGCCTATTTATCACCTGGGTTCGAAGAATGGCTTCGAAGAAAGAGGTTTCCCTCTTTCGTATGCAGGCATTCAGCAAAGGAGGGAATTCCACCAATACCATCCTGCCACCCACATGCTTCCTTCACTCTGTTGAGTTGGAGTTGGACCAAGTAATTTAGGACCAAGCTCAAGTTTGCACTTCTGTTTCCTGTCCTGTTTTTGTATCCACTCACCATAAGATCACCTGGGCTCACTAAACTCCAGGTACAGGACATCCTGGGATACATCACACATTAGACTATATATAGATTATATATATTAGTCAGCCACTGATTGTGCTGATCCACTGATCCTACTTAGAAAGATGAGTGAGGTCTGTAATTTTCATCATAGGTACACTACAACTTTGAGAGACAAAATGAGAAAAAAAAATCCAGGAAATCACATTGTAAAATTTTTAAAGGTTTGATTTGTAAGTTATGGTGGAAAATTTACTCGCCCACAAACAAGCAAGATTTCTGGCCCTCACAGACCTGTAACTTCTTCTTTAAGAAGCTCTTCTGTCTTCCACTCGTTACCTGTATTAATGGCACCTGTTTGACCTCATTATCTGTATAAAAGCCACCTGTCCACAGACTCCAAACTCAACCATGGCCAATACCAAAGAGCTGTCGAAGGACAAAAGGAAGAAAATTGTAGACCTGCACCAGGCTGGGAAGAGTGAATCTACAATAGGCAAGCAGGTTTGTGTGAATGAGTAAACTGTGGCAGCAATTGTAAGAAAATGGAAGACATGCAAGACCATTGATAATCATCCTCAATCTGGGGCCCCATGCAAGATGGGGGGGTTGTGGGGTCAAAATGATTATAAGAATGGTGAGCAAAAATCCCAGAACTACACAGAGGGACCTGATGAATGACCTGCAGAGAGCTGGGACCCAAGTAACAAAGGCTACCATCAGTAACACACTAAGCCTAGAGGGATTCAAATCCTGCAGTGCCAGGCATGTCCCCCTGCTTAAGCCAGTATATGTTCAGGGCCATCTCTGAAGTTTGCCAGAGAACATATGGATGATCCAGAAGAGGATCGGGAGAATATCATGTGGTCAGATGAAACTTTTTGGTAAAAACTCAACTTGTCAGGTTTGGAGGAAGAAAAATGCTGAGTTGCATCTCAAGAACACCACACCTACTGTGAAGCATGGGGGTGGAAACATTAAACTTACTTAGCCCAAAGGCAAAGTATTGGATTTCTATCTAGAGCTGTACCAAGCTAATAAATGCCCAGCGTTTGTCACCTTCTGTGACACCTTCACATTGCAGCATTTACACTTAAGATAATACTTAGGGAAAAAAAAAAGAGAGAGAGAGAGAGAGAGAGAGAGAGAGAGATATGATATTTAAATACATCACGAAGAAAGAGAACAGTGAAACAAAGTAGCACTGAGTTATTAGAGGCACACACAGACATGTTCAGAAACACACATTCACATGTAGGCCAGTTTTGTATCTCTAAATCTCCTGAGTTCATCTCTTTGTACTATAGGAGGAAACCCACACAGACATGGAACGAACATGCAAGGAAACCTAGACCCTTCTTATTATGAAAGCAACACTGCTACCCAACTGTCCACGGAGAAAGAAAACTGGTAAGTATTACTCACTATTTCACTGTTGTTGTAAGGGGTCAGTCTATGCCAGTAGAGGGCTGAGACAGCATAGACAAACTACAGCCCCATATTACAGGTCCCAGATGCCTGAGCAGCAACGAGAAGTGATGAAGAGCACCTGCTGCTGCTAGTATTTAAGCTCTCTCAGCAACAGTGCTTTGTGTGTTACCTAGGGGGAGATTTGGTAATGTTGGGCTTCATTGAGGATCAGCAGTATGGCTCATCCCTGAGATAATAATTTCTGTGTTAGAGACATTCTTGGAGCAACCTCAGGTTGTTAAGTACCATGACATTTTGATTTCCTGAGTGGCAACAAGAGGAAACCTAACCAACGATTAGCCTACTTACTGTTATAATACATATGTATACAAATTAATACTACAGTTAGCCTGATGTTTTCTGATAGAATTAATTTTTTTTTTTTGCCGAATTATGTCACGAATAAGCTGACATTACTAATCTTATTTTTTTTTTGCTGACTGATATGATTGGATAGGATCCTTCAAAATCTATTATCTAAACAATGGTATGTTCATAACAATGGTATGTCATACATAGCAGTAGTCTAATAGTGGTCTGTAGTTGACCATTCAGATTCAGAGTATTCAACAAAACTATGTAATAAACATAATTATTAATTAACTTATACAACCTTGTACAACCAACATGTAAAGAAAAGAAAAAGAAAAGGTTTTCATGATTTCAATAAAATATTTCACTGTTAAATAGTAACAAATAAAATGCATGGTCACCCTCTGTTATACAGTTAATAACATCATCAAAATCATTACATTTCAAATGCTGCACAAATAATAACCCATAAAACACTAGCAGAAATAAATGTCATGATTTACAAGAAAAACACATTACCCAAAGAAACCAATTATTCTCATTCTCACTAATTCTCCTATCTAAGCTGCTTAACCAACTACTAGGCCACAGGAGGTCTATCCCAGCACTCATTGGGCAGAAGGCAAGGAGACAGGTTGCCATGCCATTGCAGTGCAAACACACAGACACATTCAAAAACACACATTCAAAGTTAGACCACTTTAGTATGTCTAAATCTCCCGATTACATGTATTTGTATTATGAAAAGAAACCCACTCAGACATGGAATAATGTTCTCTCAGTCGTTCTCTCTACACCGCTCTCTGGGAAATGTCATCACCTTATGGCTTCTCCTACCACTGCTATGCTGATGACACCCAACTTGTCCTCTTTTTTCCTCCCTCTGATATGCAGGTCTCAGCTCGGATCTTAATATGTCTAGCAGACATTGCTTCATGGATGGCTGCCCACCATCTCAAACTCAACACTAACAAGACAGAGCTGCTCTACATCCCAGAAGTAACAGGTTGTCATCATGATCTTTCGATTTCCTTTGAGAACATCATGATCATTCCAGTTACAGAGGTACGTAGTCTAGGAATTGTTGTTGACAACCTGTTCATGTTGGTAACCTGGCTCTGTCATGCAGGTTTCTCCTTCATAACATTTGGAGAATTTCAACCATTTCTCTTTTGTCATCTCAAAACTGGACTACTGCAACTTTCTCTTGGCTGGTCTTTCCATGCGTACCATCCAGCCCCTGCAACTGATCCAAAATGCAGCAGCCTGACTCGTTTTCAACCTCCCCAAGTTTAGCCATGTCACCCCCTTAATGCGAACCCTTCACTGGCTTCCTGTAGCAGCTCGTATCAGATATAAAACCCTGATGCTGGCCTACAAAGCCAAAAACAGTCTACCTCCCTCCTACCTTATGGCAATGGTTAAGACTTCTTTGTTCTGGAATCAAGGTGGTGGAATGAACTTCCCCTTGATGTCTGTACAGCAGTCACTTGCTGTCTTCAAATGCCGGCTAAAAACTTTCCTGTTCTGCTAATTGCAAAATAAATAAATGTGTGTAAACATGTGTCGTTCTTTCTGCAGGTTGACTAGTGTAGAAAGTTTTTGGACTTATGATTAATACTACATGGCTCTTTTCTAGTAGTTCTAGCAGTTCTTGAATTCTGATCTACCTTCACAACCTTCAGATACTCCAATAAATAAGACAAAAAAAATTAGACAAAAGAAAGAAAGTTTGCAACATCCTTGCCAAGGTTGCATGAGTTGATATTACGTGTTCATATTGAATGTACAATAGTTGCAAACAATAATAAACAGCAATCTATTTCCTCAGGTATTTAGAAGGTGAACAGTAGGAGCTGGAACATGCAAAAAGAGAAGTCATTTGGGAAGCATACAATGAAAAGTTTGTGTCAGGAGGGTTTGTAATTGGCATCTTCTCTAGCTGTTTTTCTCTGACAGTAGCTGGAGGGGCTGTAGACATGATTGTCTCAGACTGCTATTTCAAAAAACAAACCCCCAACATTTGCTGTTTAATTATTAAGTTGCCAATTTTGTCCTGTACTATGCAGGAGGGAGACAGTTCTTAATTTACTTTTTGGATTCATTCTTACTGAACATCAGATCCAAGTCAGTGACCCAGTCCATGTGCAGTTCTTGTAGTCATCCAGCTACAATAGTGTTCAGAAACACATGCCCATATTTGTCAATTTCAGAACCTTTGCATGGAACTGGATCTCTTGTCACCATTACACATCTCTTCTTTTATAAAAGAAAAATAAAGGTATTTGTAAGAAAGTTGTATATGATGATTACCGTGATTCGAAATCTTGCATTAATTTGTGTCTGTTTACTTATGTTTTATTAAGTATTATCTAAACAGCTTTCTATGATGTATATAACAAAGCAGTTAGCAAATCATTTTCTGATTATGCTTGCATGGCCCAGACTATGGCAGCCGCTATATTAAGTATCAATCTTACTGACAACTTATACTCCTGCTAACAAGGTGCTTCAAATATTAATCATAGTTTGTGTGATAAACAGCGGTGCTGTTTCATCTCTGTACATCTCCAAAGCAAAGTGATGCATACTGAGCCATGAAGCTGACTAACACCAGATGCTGTAATCTCTCCAGAACAAATAGCCATCATTTATAAGTACCATAAGCATTTCCAAATTTGAAGGAGTTGATTTGAAATGCACTGCATTTAGCTTATTAGCAAGCTTTCAACATTTTTTCTCTCACTACTATTAACAAGCCCTACTATTAACAATACCCTACTATTAACAAGCTTTTTGGCAACAAACTACATATAGTTAATTAACAAACAAACGTGATATGATGGTCTGAAGACAAAAACCTCAAACTCGACATACAAAAAACTAAGGAACACCAAGAGAAAAGTTTAATGAATTGCATTCAAAAACAATTGGACATGACACCCCATCAGTGCAACTGCTGTAAATGAAAAACTTCAATAGGAATATAGGAGTGTCCTTTCACCCCTGCAACCTTAGCACCTTCTTTCTAGCAGAAGATACAAGCTACTGATGACTTAAAACAAGCTTGCTTGTAAAAAAGCTTTCATTTCCTTCTGACAGAAGGGAGCTCTTAAAAGGTTTCGGCATAAACCTAGTCACACATTTACAGTCAGGACCATAAGTATTTAGGCAGTGACACAATGTTCAGAATTTTGCCTTAGTACAGGTTCAAAAATAATTGGATGACTGATTAGCAGTTTCATTGCAAGCTGTGATCTGTTTCCTAATAGTTTTATAACAGGCCTAAACTTGTTATGACAATGCACCTGTTACAAAGTTACAAAGATATCAGTGCACAACATAATTATTTTGTGGTTGAATAGTCAAATTATTACATTGTTCCAAAATTTAGTAGAAAGCCTTCCCAGGACAGTGGAAGTCATTAGGGTATAGACACTTTTAGAAGAAGAAAAAAAAACATCAGTGAATATGATTATACCTGCAGTCCTTGATGACACAATTTTTCTTGCCATCATGTAAAGCAAGACTTCACTGCAGTCATCGGCTTACCTGACATCAACCTACTATAATGTCATCTTAGTCCAAGTGTCCCAGTGGTGACTAAAAGAGGAGGAACAGGTACCAATAAGGGCAAACAAAAGAGCTGTTCAAAATGTCAGACTTAAAGTCAGCGGTGATTAATTGAACAGAGAGATCCAAAAATAATAAACAAAATAAACCGATTGCTTTATGGGGTGAAATACCAGTTTATAGACTAAGAGCTAGTCTGTGTGAACTCTTCCTCTGGGTCTTTTCTTTTCCCAAAGGAGAGTGTCACTCCTTATTTGATATTCTGTCTCTGATTCAGAATCTATTACCTCGGGCAAAACCCTACCGCTGAACCTCTACTAAGGCCAAGCATTACCAAAACTTTCCCTCATGTACCTCACACCAGGATGCACTACCATTACCCAAAGGCACAAAGAGCCTTAAATGCATGCTTAAATGCATGCTGGGGCAGGTGTATGTCATTCCCTTGTTAGCACTGATTGGCACTGTATTGTAATTTTTTTTTATTATTAAAAGGAAACAACAAATAAACAAACAAGACATTTCAGATAGATATTAGAAACATTAAGAGTGGGTAAATAATAAAGTTGGTAATTTTCCAAAAAGAAGGAATGCACTGGTGACCTTAACAATACCAATAGGCCTGAAAGGCCTGAAAATGATTGCAGAATTTTTTCCCTGGTAAACAAAAACCCCTTCACAAAATCTAGCCAGGAACATCCTGGGAATGTATGAGTATCATTGTCAAAATCTGAAATCAAGAGACACCTCAATCAATTAAAAATAAAAGAATATGGTCAAGAATATGGAAAAGGAAAGAAATTACTGTTTTAAATCACACCCCATAATCTGTAAAACAGAAGTGCTGATATTCCTGCTGTCTCCCAAATCTTCCTTCACACACATAGGCACAGGTTCTACAGTAATTATTCCCAAGACTGTTGTCACAATGTGGGAAGAAAAGGATTGTCTAGAATGTCTGTGTGTGCTGTAGCATTAAGATTTTCTTTTACTGGAGTTAAGGGGCCTAAACTTGTTATGACAATGCACCTGTACACAAAAAAAAAGTTATAAAGACAAAAAAGTTACAAAGACATCAGTGCACAACATAATTATTTTGTGGTTGAATAGTCAAATTATTACATTGTTCCAAAATTTAGTAGAAAGCCTTCCCAGGACAGTGGAAGTCATTAGGGTATAGACACTTTTAGAAGAAGAAAAAAAAACATCAGTGAATATGATTATACCTGCAGTCCTTGATGACACAATTTTTCTTGCCATCATGTAAAGCAAGACTTCACTGCAGTCATTGGCTTACCTGACATCAACCTATTATAATGTCATCTTAGTCCAAGTGTTAAAGAAATGTAAAACAAAATGCTTTCCATTTCAGGAATCAGCTAATTTGTGACTTTTATTGTTACAATATAGGGCCAATCTTTGACAAAAAGACAGGCCTGGGAGCCTCACACCAGGCCATCCTATATATCCTTAATATATACTCACTTGCCAATTTATTAGGACAACTGTACAACTGCTCATTAATGCATGATGCAACTGCTTATGATCAAATCAGCCTTATATTATCCTCAAGACATTAAATCTTGTAGCCATATGTGTTACCTCAGATAATGTTAAGATCAAACATTAAAATAAATAAGAAAGTCTGTCAACATGCTGACTATCTCAATTTTGTTGATAAAGGAAAACATTAACAAAATCCTGCAGGCAAGATTAAATTGTCACATTATGACAACTGTTAATTTTGAGAATATCAGCTTAAAATATTTAGAACACAGAACTAAGAATGGGTTGAAAACTGTATTACAGGATGAAATGTGACAAATAGCTTAATAGAACACCCCCCCCCCCCCTTTTTTTTTTTGTCTGCCCTGTACTTGTAATCTTGCTCCCAGTTCTTGTCTGATCATGAACTGTAGGTCTACTTTCTGTCACTGCTAACTTATAGTAAATAGTCCCTAACTATCAATGTTGGCTACTGCTTTCAGTTTATATTAGGGCATATCTGCTAGAAAGCTAGCCCTAGGCTGTACAAGAATGTGACACAGCTTACCACTTATGAACTGGCTTCATTTTTCCATTTCCTCAGGGCAATCTTGAAAAACATCCATTGACATTCAGAATGAATTGTAACAAAGATATATTCAGCTATAGAGTCTAATGATGGCATGTATGCAGCCAGTTATAGTTGTACTGGCTAGATAATTATATTATGGTTAATACAGCCTAATTCTATAATGTTAGCTGCGTGTTTTGCAGCATTGGCCAGGAGGTTATTTTTATTCATGCTTCTTCCCCTCTGTTCTTCTCATCCACTTCATGCCTATTTAGCATCTTTATTGCTTTATGTTTCATATTTTATGTTTTGTACAAGCCAGTTAGAGATGGCTAATGACCAATATCAGTGGGTCCAGGCCTTTTAATATCTTACAGCAAGCAAGTACAAGTTTTTTTTTCCCCTAAAAAGCAATTGTAACAAATGCCAGGATGAAGATCAAAATACTATAAAAAGACCAAAATACTATTTATACAGTGTGATTAATTATTAACAAGATGCAGGTCACATAGTAGTCTGAAGTAGTTAAAAACCAGTCAGATAAAAGGATGAAGAAATCAAAACTAAAAGCACACCAACAATTAAGAACATATAGGCAGTACTTGCTGAAGTTAGGAATTGTAAATAAATAAGTCTCCTGCTTCTTGAAATGTAACATATTCATAGACTATACTTCATCGATCAATTCACCGATAGAATACACTTATGTGCAATTGTTTTATTGACAAACCAAAAAACTCCAGATAACTTAGACCAGTAGACCAGTAGACCGGTGTAAAACAATCACGCAGACAAGGCAGCAAAGGGATATCAAAAATCAATCTGGTACAGAAGCAAGAGGTACACCAGGAAATGCTGATGGACAAAAAAACATCCGTTAGTGATGCACACAGGAAACAGCAAAACCTAGTAAGTAGGTGAGCTGGTATATATACACACTGCAATAAATGAGGGTTTGACACAATGCAGTTAACAGCAAGAAGAGTGACAGTGATATAATATCCAGAGTGGATTTGTGGGTCTGGTGGATCCTGAACTAAGATGTAACATCTTAAATGTAATGCACTGTTGAAAACACTGTATATATTTGACCTTCCCATTTTAGTGTAGCAGAATTACAAACATTTAACTTACAAAAATAAGAGTAAAGGCCAAGCACAACACCCAAAACTGCAAAAGCTGGACACAGCTGATAGAGAAGAGAGGGGCAAAATGCACAGTGCGTCATGTAAAGAAGAAAGTATAAAAACCCAAGTACTCTCCCTTTCCCCTGAATTGTTATGGAACTCTTACACTGTATTCTTATTACGATTGCCACGAGGGAAGAAAAATGAGTCAGAAAAAAACTGCTCCTGATATATAATGTAAAATATCTCTCCATTGTGAATGCTTCTAGAGTCAGACACACAGGTGCCCCTGCTCCATAATTCATGTGACTTTCAATCCTCACACTGGCCTGATTTCCTGTGAAGCCTCATCTGCTAAAATTGGTCCACTGTTTTCTGATTGCTCCTCTTGCTCACCCACACACAGTTAATTTATGTCCTGAATTTGGGCACAGTGGGAAGAACTGTAATTTAGTCACTGGGTTTTGGTCAAGACCACTACTTGTGAGACTAAGTCAAACATAGAACTGGACAAATAGAGTCAAGATGATCAAGCCTTTGGAGAGGAAAAAAAATAATTATATATATTTGTTGTAAAGTTTGGACGAACAGACGCGTGCAGATCTTACAATGTCAGAGGTTTTAATGAAAACAAGACAACAGCAAAGACAAAATACAAACAGGCTAAACTAGCAAACACGGCTAACATGTATCACTACCAGTAACACTGTAAACGTTAATGATAGGGTTAAGCTAAGACATAGTTAAGTAAACAGAACAGGTCAGAATATGGAAAGGCAATGAAAACAAACGCTCAGTATGGTCAGGGTAGCTGGCTCAATACCTCGCATCGAGCATATGCTAGGGTTCATCTTAAATAGTTGTTGACTACTCAAAACTCAGGTGATCTTGTTTTCGGTTGATGAACTGACCTCCGAACCGGAGTCAGCTGATCTGGTGTGGCATTCTGGGAGATAAAGTCCATGAGCGTGACTGATGTACTGTCTGTGGCATGATTGGGGCATTACAATATTCTGTCCAAAGGCTGTCTATTTATATAT
>JAOVVF010000051.1:9969477-9980253 GCA_028565595.1 Duopalatinus emarginatus
TAATGATTGAATTTTTTTAGCTATTTGAAATGGCCCATTGTTTCAGAAATGTTTCCAAAGGCAGACTGCTTGACTAGGTTGATACACTTATGTGTACACTTATGACAATGGGATTGAATGATAGTATATTGGAGTACCCAGATTGCAGTACTGATTCCAAGAGTTCAGCGTTTTGCTGCATTTTGTACTGCAAATCTAAAACTGCAGTTATTTAAACTTAATCTTTTTTTCAATGTGGGTTTTTATAAAAAATACAACATTCCCTGTACCCTCGTTTTGACCTGTGTTAAGTTTCATATACAGAGTACAGTGGTTGACATGCAAAAAGCAAAAATATGGAAACAAACCTAAAATAACCCCAAACATTTTTTTTTGTACCCTGCAGTGTCCCAGGCTAAATCCTTGTGCTGTGTGGGGCTTTGCATATTCTCTGTATGTCCACATGTGTTTCCTCCAGGTGTTCTCAATTGGCATGGCTTTCACTAAAAATATGTGCAATAGCTCTTTTTTCAATTCATCTATTCTTGAAACCAAAAGTGGATTTGATCCCATTGCTTGCATATGCATAGATTTTGACCAGCAATATGACATTCTTTAAACTATATAACATCAAAGACAAGAACAGTGAATTCCACTACAATGCTGTATAATTTAATATAGTATATCCTCCTACATATATGTATATTAGGGAGTAGCATAGTGCATGTCAAGCTGGTTCCTCACAGCTGTAGGGTCCAGGGTTCAACCCAAAGCTCCAGTAACTGTTTATGTGGAGTTCCGGGGAATTTTCTCTGGGCCTTCAGTTTTCTCAGAATGCTCAAAAACATGCCAGAGGGATTCAATGATTGGCAACTCTAAATTATCCCTAGCTGCAAATGAGTGTGTGGTTGTGTGAGCATGATGTTCTCTGATGGAATGGATGGTGTCCCAATTAGGCTGTATTCCAAACCTACTGAGAATGTACCCAGGATAGGTTTTGGATCTACTGCCACTCTTACCCAGAGGGTAAAGCAATTACTGAAGATTTGAGCTGAAAACATAAAGATCTGGCTTTATGCTTTAGCCTGATTCATCAGGTAATGTAATGCAAATAGACTTTGCAAGGAAGGTCAAATCACAGAAATTGAAAATGACAACTATTCTCTTTTGTATAATTATTAGTCCTACAAGAATGAAGCAGTGACAAAACTGCCCTTATTACATAAAGAAAGAAAATACAATGAATGAAATTATACTGACCAGTCACATCAGGGGCACGGAGTTCAATGCTGTGATTGCACAAAAAAAAAAAAAATCACACAAAAGCATCTGTTCTAATTCATTCCAGAACATTGAAGGTTATTGACTATGACAGTAAAATATTCACCATATGTAGCTTTAATCACAAGCATCATCTGATTAGTGTTTCTAGTCGCAGTCTCTCCTGATCGACGTAGCACTCAATGCACAGAGAAACATAGTACATTGTGAATCTCTAAAGATCACTAATGAACTGCTGAGTGTCAGTCAAGTGAACTTTTCTCATCAAACACTATGATTGTTATTCCATTCTCCTCGCTACATTTGCACAATACCCTTCACGAAACACCTGATGCTGTCTAGTTATTTATTTATTAGTTTAAATTAAACGCTTCTTAAAGAAATTAAACAGGAATCAATGCTCCCTTCTCTCATTTCCATAATGTAATGGTGTGTGTGTGTGTGTGTGTGTGTGTGTGTGTGTGCTGTGTGAATAGAGACCAGTCTTGCACAGAGACTCCGTGTCTGCGGAGACAGACATTGTTCATGTGAGTTATTGTGTATTAGTGGATGTCTGGCTCTCCAACGTTTCCCACTAATATGTTGGTAGGCAAACAGCACAGAGTGTCTCAGCAGACACCAAACACACACATTACAAAAACACCCACCATCAATAATTTATCAGTGATTTCTCATTGGAATTGTGGTTTAAACACCATTTCTTTCAATCTGGCAGTGTGGGGAAGGCAGAGAGCAGAAAATTCCTAAAGTATTTTACATATTTAGAGGCACTAAACCTTCAACATGTTTTTTTTTTTTTACCATATTTACACAATATGGTCAAAAGTATACACACACCTAACCACTCACACACATATGTGTTTTTTTTTTTTTGATAATTCCCTAAGGTGGCAGAGAAAGCCCATCGCACTGCAAGTTAAAAACCTTCTGCAAATTCTCAAAACACAAGCGTCAGAATGACAACACTGCACAACATTAACAAAGCGTGCTGCAAATACTGAAAACACAAGCAACTTCCAAAACACATGCAAAAAGACTTAGAAAGCAATGGATGTGTTTCAGAGGGACACTGAAAGTGCA
Source organism: Duopalatinus emarginatus (assembly GCA_028565595.1). NCBI lineage: Eukaryota > Metazoa > Chordata > Actinopteri > Siluriformes > Pimelodidae > Duopalatinus > Duopalatinus emarginatus. The sequence goes on from JAOVVF010000051.1 coordinate 9,971,818, forward strand.
TGGAAATCATTCGACAGTGGGCTTTTATCTGTTTTATCTGTTTACTAATAAAGGTGCAGTTGGTTTTTGACCAGTTTCTTGTGTTTATATTGAATTCCTCCTCAATAAACTGACTGTATCTTCATCAATAAACAGATATAACTTACTTTTAACCACTCAGTGTGCACTTTTTTAAGGTGAAACGAAATATGAACACGACAAACTGGCTGCATCTTCATTAATAAACAAATACGACTTACTTTTTAAATATATTATAATCAAATGGCTCCGCCCACTTTCAGTATCCCCTATCGTTCTGTTTGTGAGTCTTTTTTCATGTGTTTTCGAAGTCGCATGTGTTTTCAGCATTTTCAGTGTTTGATAATTCACAGTGTGCTCGGTGTTGTGATATTGATGAATGTGCTTTATGTTTATGCAGTGCGGATATGAATTTGCAGCACGTTTGGTTAATGTTGTGCAGGTGTTGTCATTCTGACACTTGTGTTTTGAGAATCTGCACCTTTTTTTTTTACTTGCATTGCAATGGGCTTTCTCAGCCACCGTAATTCCTTTCTAGATTTAGTCTTCCTTTGCTGTTATAATATCTTGCACTTGTCTGACAAGGCTTTTATCCATATTTTGAAGCGTTACTGTGCAGATTTATGCTCATTCATTGACAATAGTATTAGTGAGGTTGGGCACTAATGTTGGGAAAGGAGACCTAATAGACAGTTATAGCATGCAAATATATTCTAGACATTTGTGTGGCAACAGATTGGTAAAGCCTTACATATGGGTATTAACTATACTGTATGTATTTAAATATATAAGGAGATACAGTCCATGAACAGCTCACATGTGTAACAGCCAGGGAAAACGTCCCATAGTGACAGTTTTACATTTTGTGTCCCCTAGAAATAAAATGATAAAATTTGTCTGGTTACTGCCACAAAAAACTCAGACAGGATTGGCAAGTGTATACTTTCATACTGACAGCTGCTGGTCCCAATGCCATACAGGGAGGCTTTATTTCCTCAGCTAACCAAACAATACAACAAGCTACAAAATCCAACTTTAGTAGGTACAGATATTTATGCAAACCATGTGCCTTATATCAGAGGTTGCCTCCATATTTGCATTTGTCTTTAGTGCACTTTAAAAAGTCATCTATTGAATAGTTCTCTGAACAAATGTTAGAATGTAAATTAAACTAAGTTATTAGGTGGAGTTCATTAATTATAACATGTAAATTCAACAAAGCTACTTTTAAATAATTGGAATTGCCTAAAGAAAACATGTAAACTTATATTTAAAAACACATTCCACCAGGTACATGGAAATAATTAATTCTGGAAGACACACTTTTCGAAGTTAGCTAATTAGCTTTAAATAATAGAAGTTTTATCAATTTTCAAGTTTCATATTTTTATCAGGTTCTTGATAATAACAGATTAGATCTTTTCAACTTAAAATATTACGTCTGTATCTTTACACAGATTTGTAAATTACCTCAGCATTTGTTCTCCCAACTAACTAATTCTCCTAACTAATTACTGTGTTGTCAAACTGTCAAATTACAAGTTGTTACTTAACAATTTATTACCTGCACATGCTGTAATAATGGTACATAGCATTACTTAATTAATGCGACATACCGTAGCCTAATTAAATGTATCACATGCTTTGTAAAAAGGTACAACAGTCTTTTTCTGGCTACATATATTTGGTTAGTTTTCAGAACTTTGAAGCTGCTGTGAGCTATAGATTAACAAAGTAGAACATGGTGTATTTCATTACCAGCTATGAGCAGGAAAAAATCTTTTGCCCTTATAGTTCCACTCTGAAGTTTTACTTTAAACAATAAGTTGTATAAATAGATGGAGTGAATTAGCTTTATATCCAGGACTTACTACAGATCCTGTGGCCCTGATCAGTAACTGAATGAAGGAATGATTGTTAAAATGAAAGTTGAAGTATACTTAAACAAAGCATACTCTAGTTTGCTGCCACAGAGCCTGCTGTTGACTTTAGGCCCAAAGATGAGTGAATGAAATGTTTGTAGTGGAGAGCTATTTATTTATTTGTGAGGATAGTGGCATAAATTGGCTTTTTTCTAACACTGAGAAATCCTAGGTATGCGAACAGTTAAGAAAAGCCCTCACAATCCAGTTAGCACAAAACTACTGCATACAGAGTAATACTGAAGTGAATGAGTGAGTAAGTGAGCAAGTGAGTGGGTGAATGACAGAGAGATGGGGGGTGGGGTAGTCAAGCCTCATCTGTCTGTCAATACATCAGCAGTAGAATTGAGCTGCTCTGAGCTCAGTCACACTTTAATCTCTGTCTTCTATTGGGCGCATTCTCCCCTTCTGTCCTATTGACAACGGAAAATAGCTTTGCCAGCTTGACTGACAACTTTGTCTACCCAACAAAAGAGGTAATTCAGTGGCAGAAAGAAATAAAAGCAACACTTTTCAAGCCTTAATCAAAAAAGATTACATTTTGCTATTACAACTGACTTCATCAGATGGGGCAATAGTGATTGTGTTGCACGTCTGTACACTCACTGAACTTTATTTGGAACACATGTATATCTAGTCAGTCATGTAACTGTCTAATCAGCTAATCGTGTAGCAGTAGTGGGATGCATAAAATCATGCAGTGAGGGAAAACCATCATTGGCATTTCCATTGGCAGAAACATTCTTGATGGGATAGGTCAACAGAGAGTGGACAGACTAATCTTGACTTTTGCTGAGGCTCATAGTTGGTAGTTAGCATTTGAGGCCACATTATTTTTATTTATTTTTTTAATTTTGAATGCCACATATTTTTAAAGCACAAGGGTATTTGTCACTGGAATGGACCAGTTGGGAGATAATTCCTGGTATGCTGTGCACCTTTACTTACCCATAGATATATTTAATTTAAAATGTAATGTTTTTTTACTGTGTTATAACTATAAGCCATTGTAAAGTTAAATACAGGGTGACTCAAAAGTCGCAGGACACCCTTTTTTAGAAATGAAAGGGAAAATGACATGTCTGAATACCCCAGCAAATAATAAAGGGGGGGGGGGGGCTTTCATTTAGGCTATTTCTGCGACATGGCTGCCATCTTGAAAGTCATCGTATTGGATCTATGTCAAGTTTTTCCAGTAGAAAGGTGGTCATGTGTTCTGCGACTTTTGACTTGTGTTGTGTAATATTCATTTATTTATTATGTGTGTGGAAATGTTTTGTCAACAGCTCCATTACAATAGTTTGGACATGGAAGTATGGCAAGGAATTGCCCTTTTACTGTGTCAATGGGCTCTTTAAAAAGACTAGCACACACAATAAGCAGAAAAAAGGATGAACTTTACATTTTTTTACATTTACATTTTTATGGCATTTGGCAGACACTCTTATCCAGAGCGACTTACATTTAGGCTCTCATTTATATAACCGAGCAGCTGAGGGCCTTGCTCAATGGCACTGGAATGACAGTGTTGCAGAGATGGGACTTAAACTCGTGATCGTCTGATCAGAAGGCCAAAGTTTTGGTGCAACCATTAAGCTACCACTTTAAAATGGGAAATTGAGCACAGGTGACCAAACGATAACCTTGACATTTTTGGGGCATTTTTGACACAAAGTCCCACCTCTGCAACGCTGTCACTCCAGTGCCATTGAGCAAGGCCCTCAGCTGCTCGGTTATATAAATGAGATAGCCTAAATGTAAGTCACTCTGGATAAGAGTGTCTGCCAAATGCCATAAAAATGTAAATGTAGAAAAATGTAAAGTTCATCCTTTTTTCTGCTTATTGTGTGTGCTAGTCTTTTTAAAGAGCCCATTGACACAGTAAAAGGGCAATTCCTTGCCATACTTCCATGTCCAAACTATTGTAATGTTGCTGTCGACAAAACCCTTCATGGCCACAATTTATCCTGCTTCCAGATAGATAATACACCATGTCACTAAGCAAAACCCATCTGATACTGCTTTCATGAGCATGATATTATGTTCAGTGATATTCAGTGACCTTCCCACTGAATCACTGGATCTGAATCCAGTAGAACACCTAATAGTGTTCATTAAGTGTGTGACTGTATGTGTTTTCCAGGCCTTTTCCTGTAGTTTTATGTTATAAAATATGCATGGTTTAATATTATAACATTTATGAATTTCATTTACCTTCTTTAATAGAAATAAATATTTTAGTGCAAGCTTTTTTTTTAATTTAATCAACATAGTTCACCCACTTTGATAATTCAGTCAGACATAGTTATTTAAAATATGCATATCCAGCATTATCCAGAAATAAAGCCTTTTCTAAGAGAACATCAATTAAATAATAATATGTCTCAGATGACCTTTGATGGATCCTCAGTGTAATAAATTTCAGAGACCATGACTCTTCTAACAAACTTCATCAAGGGCCCTGATATAAGAATCATTGAAGTGTTGATGTCATATCATGGCTGCTAAAACGTTAAACTCAATTTTACATGATTGCCAGCCACTCAACAAGTTAAAAACCTGTTACATGATTAAATAATAGTAGCATATCCCTGTCCACAAGCATGACACTTTTAATCAAGAACTGATTGCAATCAACACAACTTTTTAAAAATAACTTGCCTAGTATTAACACTTTTGGTTGTTTTGTCTAGCTTATTTGCCTTGGCATAGTGTAGCCTGTTTGGTGATTCTGATGGTTTTGCATATGACTTTCTGCCTGTTTACATATTACCATAATTGCTTTGCCCCACTGGTTTGTCTGGCATGGTTTTCTCAATAACTCTTGCCCCCTGCATTAGCATTCAAACCTATTTGCTTGCTGACAGAAGACTTTGTCTTACCATGGTGCAACAGGCTTAACGGAATTACAACAGGTAATTTTTTATCCACAGAAGAATCCACAGCATCCCATTATAGTCGCAGTAGCAATGCCAAGCCACTGAAATTGATCTGTCAATAGTCAGCCTGTCAATTACTATAAAGATCTCACATCCAAGAACAACATTTCAAGTCATTTTTCTGCTTGCAGCCAAGGCTGCCATATAGTCATATGTTCACTTCATCACATTATTTCGCTATGTTCTTAGCCAGAAGGTTAAAGACGCCACCAAACCTCAAACAAGGTTAAAATACTGAAGCTAGGAATGGCATAGAATTCAAAATTGGTATTCTTCTATATAAATTGTATTTGGGAGAAGACAAATCCTACTGTGGAATGCACCCTTTTCACATCAGGATGTGCATCAGTCTCCTGAATACTGAAATACATGAATACTGGCCATGCTTGACTTAACTTGGCCAACATTTTTAATGCTTATAGAGTGGGATTTGGTTTTAGTGTGTAGACGTGACCCATGTCTTACCTTAATGCTCAATTCCCCTCAAACTGCCTGAGGTTGAAAATGGAAATCACATGGTTAACCTCAGCTCCTTATTCTAAATGCTTTTCTCCTCACAGTAGTAATGCATTTTTAGACACCAGTTTTTTTTTTTTTTTTGCTGATTAAAAAAGGAGCATCATAGATCAAGTTTCAGCTCAACAACTCAATCCTGAATTACAACCCCTGGCCTTAGAGTACTGAATGATTATCCAGTAGGGACGGGTACAGCAAAACATTTGTAAGCATCTCTCTCTCTCTCTCTCTCTCTCTCTCTCTCTCTCTCTCTCTCTCACACACACACACACACACACACACACACACACACAGTTGTTCTAGGACCTCTCCTGGCACAATGTCTTGTGACCTTTGTCTTCATCATCCATCTAACAGTACTACAAAATTGCTGTCAAATATAACTGCTTCTAGCTCAAGTCCACACTTTATCCTCAGCCATGGATTGTCAAAGTCATTGCAGGACCCTTTATGCAAGGGCTTATATTTGTCTTTTCATCTCAACATCATCTGCTGGCTTTTTCTTTTTCTTTTTTTTAAAGGTGGAATTATGTGACCATGGATAGTTCTTTTGTGGCTATACTCACTTTACTCTTCCTTGGTATGATGGTCAGGCCTCTCAAGCCAATGATGCCAGTCCTCCAAAGCTAAATTTACTTTACTGCAGGGGTGTGTCATTATAAAAACATCTAGCCATCAGTTCCGCTCTACAGTTCAAAGCATGTGCATATACATGGATTGTGTGTGTTGTGCATCGGTTTGTGTGTTTACAATTTCTTGATTGAAAGATGTGGTCGAATTGAAAGAATCCTAAACATCGGAACAGTGCTGTTTGTGTGTATTGGCTTCTGCCTAGTTTAATCCTTTACTTATCACGTGCAGATAAGACTCTTGTCCTGTTCAGTTATTTATAATTATCGCCTTCTTTTGCCTGACTTTTGGTGTGTCTGCCATGGTTTACGTAATAACCCCTGATCTGCATTTGTACCCAAACCTGTGCACTCATTGACAGTATGACAGTTGAACACACAATAAGAAAAAAAAAAGGATTTGCATAGTATCTACATTGCATCAGTAATATCCTTGTCTATAAATAATTCTGTTTCATTCTTTTCATTCATGTCCTTTTTACTTGGATTGGTTTGCTTCAGTATGGTTATTGCAAAAAATCAACAACAACAACAACAAAGTATGATGGAAAAAAATTGTCACAAGTTGCAACACTTCATATACTAGGAACTAACAGTATAATAAAGAGAACAGTTGGGATTTAATATTTTAAACTTTAATTAGGTACAACATTATTCTAAGGCAATTGGGCGGTAGGTTATGTTAGGTCCTTTTATATCTGTTGGTAATTTCTTAATTACATAATATGGTTAATTATAAATAACATAATAAATAATGTCTTTGTACCAATGTCCAAAAATAAAAAAGTATAGACGCTCTGTGCCCAGAGGTTTGTGGACACCTGATCATTACATCCATATGTGGGTCCTCCTGAAATTTTAGCCAAAAATTGTAAAGATTTAAAAAAAAAATTATTACTACAGACTAATATGACACTAGGTAGAATATGAACACATAATTAAAAAAAACATAGGCTTTGTGTAATAATCTGTGTTTGTACTATTTTGCCCAGTAATAAAGTTAGGATCTTATATAATGGGTTATTTCACTTTAATTCTGTATGCAACATCTATTACATAAGACGGTTTATTACAAAAATGTCTTTGTACTATTGTACAAATACATTTGGAACTGGAGAGTACCTAAGACTGCACAGACACTTTATGGCCAAAGGTTTGTGGACACCTAATCATTACATCCATATGTGAGTCCTCCTCGCACTGTTGCCAGTAAGTTGGAAGGACACAACTTTATAGGATTTGTATTCTGTAGGATTACAGTGTCCTTTCATTGCATCTAAAAGTCCCAAACATGTTCCAGCATGACAATGCCTCTTTACACAATGGAAGCTCCCTTAAAACATGGTTTACCAAAGTTTGATTGTGAGAACTTGAGTGGCCTGCACAGAGCCTTGACCTCAGTGCCACTTTTCAGTGCCTTTTAGGATGAGTTGGAATGGCGACTGCACCCCAATGCATGTTCAAAAAGCACACATGGTCATGAGGGTCAGTTGTTCACACACTTCTGGCAATATACTGTAATTTGAGACTTCATAGTTCCAAAAGCGATATGCAATTAATATTGTGAAAACTAACCAGTGCACATTATTGTTGATCTCTGACAGACACATCTTTATACATCAGTCACAGATGTGTATTCACATTCATATTTTGATATTTTAAAAAATAATTACATATTCTTCTTCCAGTGGCTGTAGTATTTTGAAAGCATTTAAAGAATCTTAATAGAAAATGTCAGTTAGTAAAAACTTTCCACTCCTGTAGTTTCAAAGGACTTTCCCCCATTTCTTACATATTACTTATTGTAAGTGCTGCCTGCCCAACACAACACAATAAAATCTCCTTTCACTGAGTCAAGACATGATGGTATCAGAAGAATCTTAGTTCTATGGGAGTAAACAGGACATCCTTAATATTCTCTATGAAGTGGGATCAGAGAGAGAACAAGCATACATGAAAAATAAAGCAGCACATCCCACTACTGATGCAACAAGAAAGCAAGAGGTGTTTGAGCTTTATGTTGGGGAACAGGAGCTAATTACAAAAATCTGTGAGATAGAAAAGGACACAACTTGTTATTAATGTCGTAAAGGAACTAATTTGGCTTATGTTCTTTTTTTCAGATGTATGACTTGCTGGGCAAACATGTTGCACTGACAAAAGAACTGAAGTCTCTTCCAGGTAGATGGCTTAAAAAGTCCAGTCAATCGCAAATTCTTAAATTTAATAAGCCATATCTTATATTTGGTTAAAAACAATTAGTTAATTAAGTAAAAAAAATAAAAAAATAAAAATATGTGAACAGATTAATTCAATTCAATTAAATTTTATTTAAATAGTGCTTTTAACAATGGACATTGTCCCAAAGCAGCTTTACAGAAAATAATAAAAAGAGTTATACATTTATAGAAT
>JAOVVF010000051.1:9985143-9997643 GCA_028565595.1 Duopalatinus emarginatus
CACTCACATACTAGGCAGTACTGAACATACAAAACACAAATGAAATGAAACTTCCTGTTTAACAGATCTTTCACCATTACTCAAACTTAGACTGGGTCCGAAATGCCATACTCCCATACTAGTTAGTATGCAGCACGATGTAGTGCGTACAAATACCTAGTACATAACCGGTAGTATGTGAAAGGTCTCCTAAGTATGCCATTTCGGACGCAGCCTTACTCTTACTGAAGCAGAGCGCGACAAGCCTTAACATGAACTATGGTGAATCGCCAAATTAGAATTTCTGTTAACAGCACAATTTTTTTTAAAATTGCGATAATTTGAGATCGTGTTAATGCGTTATTATCACGTTAACTTCGACAGCCCTAATATATATATATAAACATTAGTCTACATAAGTCTAATAATTGGTAGGTCCCCTACAGGGTGGATGAACAGTCAAAAGCATTTCACTGCAGGTTGTACTGTGTATGACATGACAGCGTATGTGACAAATAAAACTTTGAATCTTGAACTCAAGCTTGTTGAGATATTCAGGCAATGAATATCATACTACCTGCAGAACCGTCCACAGTTCTGTTGTATTCTAAGGTGTCTTCATATCTCTAGATTTGTGTGGCTGCGCATTGTCAGAAAGGAGGCACACATAGCATTCACCTGTCAGAGACATTTGTAGACATGTACAGAGTTCTATGGAATGCCAGGTAAACAAACCCCATACCACCAGCCACCAGCCTATGTATTTTGCATAGGCTTGTCTGTACCAGTTTTTTATTGATCAATTAGATCAACTGTAAAAGAATTGTGAGCATTAGATTTTTGCCAGCAAACACACACACACACACACACACACACACACACACACAAAGGTAAGTGTGGATCATCCACATTACACATCATATTTCCATGTAATCTTTCAATAAATTTAGCGTCCAATATAAATGAGATGGAGTATGGTTCGGAGTCACTGCAGCTGTCATGGTTGGACTTACTCCAGAACAGGGATATCCAGCTCATCTCTCTCTGTACTGCCCGCAGTGATCAATTAATGGACTAACTGATTCACTGCTGAAATATGCTGAATACAAGTAGAGGTGTCATAGAAAGAAAACCCAGTGGGTTTCTGTAAATGATTAATGTGGAAATGCTCTTGCTGCTCTTTAGCCTATAAAAAAAAATGCTCGTGGTCACCAGACTTAAGAGTTTAACTGAATGGAAGGAAAGTTTTTTACTTTGAATTTTGAGTGTCAGTAGGACTGAGAAAAGATAATGTTATATTCATCAACTCTGTTATTTTCCTTGGACCCTGCCATTTGAATGCATTATTTACTTTAAGGTCAAGGCATTTACCACTCGGCTCCCCCAGTGCATGTTGTTTTTACCTTGAAGGCTGAATAGTAAATTCCATACACAATGGTCATTTTAGAAAAAGACAGTTTCCCACAGACATGGCCTCATTGGGAAGTGCTGTTATTATGAGTTCTTTTCTGTATTCATGAAAATGCCTTGAATTATGGTGCTGACAAATAGAGCAGCACCATTATCCTGCATAGGGTGCAGTCTCTTTTACATTTTGTATTGTAAAACATGATTCATAGACGTGCATCTACATTATTCTTGTACTACTACTACTACTACTAATAGTAATAATAATAATAATAATAGTCACTATTTGTATATATGAAATATATAATAAACTATAGCTAAATGTCTTCCATGTCTTTACTAAGGTAGTATACAATAGTAACATATAAAAAGACTGTATAAAAAAATAATAATAAAAGATTGTAAGCTGTTGGTACAGTTAAATGTAATATTTTTTAAATAAAGGAAATCCCATCATACCACACCCCTTCAAAACTTTTGCATAATTTGATTATGTAAACAAACAGTATAAAGTAAGTAATTTGGTTACATAACAACAACAACCACAACAAAACATTGTTTTAGACCTACACATCAACCCAGATGAAAAATGTAGTCAATAACAGACCTCTGACTATAAATAGTGTGTATAAGTTAATTATAAGCCAATATTGTGCATGATTACAAATTCTGTTATCAGTGCACGAATGGTTGAGGTGTTGTTGGACATCAGTTCCATATCTGTATTTCCGAAGCATGAGAATCTAATTTATACCTAGTTCTATAATCTATATGCCAAACACAAAAAGAGAAGGAGATAATATAAAAAAAGGGGAAAAGAAGTAAAGCATGAGACACAAGAGTACAGTGCTTGCTCTGTGTACTGTATTGAATTTCAAATGGATGTGGACATGGTGTTTCTCATGATGAGAAGGAGTTTGGGAAAGAGAAAGAAATCTTAAGCCACAGAGGTCCACAGAGAACCAAGTGTGAGAAATTGCCTCTGTCCTCTTCATCTTTAATATACCTATTTTGTTCAAAAGCAAAAGACATCAAAGGGTTGGACAGAAATTCATGAGTGGCAAGATTTCATGTATTTCATTTCGAACCTGGAAACAGAATGGCAGCTCGGGTGGGCAGAATGAGGAGGGGTGGGACTGCAGGAAATCTTTGTGAATTCAGCAAAACAATACAACCTGGATTATATGCTCTGCAATTTTTTTTGGGTGTTACTCAAACACTATGTGCTTTATTTAGAAAGCAGCAGACTTGACAATCTATTTTACTCATATACCTCAGATAGGAGAGATGCACATTTAATCAATATATAATTATTAACTGTTTCAAAATTACCATGCCGATATTTTTTTATCTTTGTTACACACTAGAGAGCAGTGGTACGTGGTGACAGGTCAAACACAAACACGACACCTTCAATTTGTTGAAATCATGTTTTTTTGCAATTAACATTAGCAGTGTGTTCAAACAATTAACAAGATAATTTACTTTAATGTACTTTTGCACTCCATTGATTCTGGTATTGGAATAACATTACTCCATTTAGCATTGCAAAATGCTTTTCCAAAAATGTATGTCCTCAGTTGAATGGATTTCACACTTGTCTGATTGAATGTGTGAACTTGACTAGGTTTTTTGCACTTATTACTTTATGCAAGGAATGCCTTATTTAATTTCGAGAAGCATATTTTTCTCAGTTCAAGGCTTCATACACTGTAATAAGCCTATACAGTAGTTTTATTTCATTCGATTTAAATTGGAATAGATCAGCCTGATCTAGTACTGATGGTACATTGTCTCACAACCTGACTCCATTTCCCAGAGCACCCTGTGGCCTACAAGCATTGCTGCCAACTCCACTTTTCAGCCCTACTCATGGGCACAGTCATTACAGTTCTAATCATGCACACCTATTTCCCTTTGTGGCACCTTACACACCTAAGCACCCTCTTTGTGAAGTATTATTTGTGTTTCACATCCTTAAAAAGCTTTGTTTCATGTCCAGTCTTCCATGATCTTTAGAACTTAGTCTAGTCAGATTTTTACCATTGACTGTCTGTGTTGTGCCTGTTCAGTAAAGATTTACCCACACTTGCATCCTACTCTACTTCTGATGTGGTTCATAAAGTACTAAAAAGAAATTAAAAAGAAATTCAGATTAAACTGTTCAAGTAGTTCTCCACTCACATATCCAGTTCCTGCAAACTGGTTATTGTATGTAAAGAGTAATATAATATATTCACCATCCAGAAACCTATTATAGAGTTTAAGTTTTTCCATGTGTGTGTGTTTTTTTCAGGGTGTATTTGAAATCAGAAACCTTTTAGTGTAACAATACATTAGTTTGCATGTTTCTTGCTGTTGTGAGTTCTCTGGGACCAGTCAGCAACATGTAATATTTATTGAACATATGGTTTATTTACAATACTGCATCAACTAAGTCCAAAGAAAATATTGCATGATCTTCAGCAATCCAGCTTTGATGACTCTCGATTCATGTTTATTTCCGCACTGATTTCAGTCTATTTATAAATGCACTATGGTATGCTGGTATTCATTTATGACAACATACTTCATCCACAGACTTACACCTAGAAAGATAGGCAAGGTTAAAAAAAAAAAAAAACTCCATGTTGTATTTAGTTATCTTTATTTATAAGGAAACCCAGGTCTATGGAGAGCTTGTATTTATCATTGCACCCTAAGTGAAAGACATGTGCAATGCTTTTTCCAGCTTATACATATATAACCAGGAGCAAAGTCACAAGGTAGAAATCCCGCAAGCATAAAGTGACCTGAATGAAAATAAATAATAAAATGAATTGATTTTTTTAGACCTTGACAGCCACTGAGTTACAACCATTCCATTTAGGAAATAATAAACAAATAAATAAATTAATTAATGCTTTCAGTGGCATGAGAAGCCTATAAGCCTATAATAAAACAGTTAATATTAAATGGCACTCGACATGCTAGCAGGAGCTAATTGCAATACGTGTTAGAAGAAGGCATTAATAAGTGTTAGAAGATAAGTGTTAGAAGAAGGCATTAGGCATGAGATTAGAGGTTAGATATTCTTCTTTGGCCACATTCCTGTTGACTATTAATTACGAAACATCACTGCTTACTTCAAGGCTTAGTTCTATAAAAGATACCTACAAAATGTATTAATCCTTCTTTATATAACAACATCTAATAACTTCATAATATGCTGTTTAATATATTACTTATATTGCAAACATTTCAGATTTGATTTCTGTAATTTGTGCATGGTAAAATTTGGTGAAGTTCCAGACTTCTAATTCATAGTTACACTGACATGACAAAAGTCATGGGATTGCATGAGTTTTGAGGTGTTATCTTGTGATTAAGGTTGAACACTGGCCAGCGTGCTCATGGCTAGGCGTCATAATTTAGACATGATAGTGCGTGCGTTGTGTGGCCATTTAACATTCCTCAATCCACAGCATCACATTTGTACCAAGAATAACTTATAAAAGGCTAATGGTAGGCTAATGGTTTGTGTGTGGTGCAGAAGTACACAGAGTTACTCTGTTAAAATAAGGTTTAATGTATCATAAGTAAAGGTAGATCCATGTTGATTGGTATCAGAGCTCAGTACTGAGTGTTTGCTTAAGACTTGCAAGTATTAAATTCCCAGATATACACAGCCAAGTAGACTCTGAGAAGTTGGGCAGGGGATAATTGTACCTCATGTTCAGCCTCACTACAGTGTTTCTTTTAGTCATACTGGATGCATTCAGTTTCCTGCCAGCCAGATCACTGATGGAGAGATGAAGAAGAAGAGTCTATGTGGATCCATCAAGCTTATAGTCCATTACCAGTTTCCATAACATGTCTATAACACTTGTTAATGTGTTTGCTTGAATTTGTACAAAATGGATATGTGAGGGTTTTTTTGTGTGTATGTGTGTTAATTCAAGTCCGGTCAGGGTGATGTATTTTTGCATGTTTATCATTCCAGTAACTTTTTTGACAGACCTGTAGTTATTAAAAAAGACTGAGTGAATGTTGTCTAGGTAAAATTGACAGGAACAAAAAAAAAAATCTGTGTTGTAAAATTAGCCAGAACGTTTTCATATATCATCATTATATACATATGCCTGCTGTGTATGTGTGTACTTGTGTCAATGTCAGAAAAAGACAGAATGATACAATGTATATACATCCCAGGTCTGATTGCCTGGGGCTCCGTAGTTTCTAGCTATAGCTGAGGCTGTCAACAGTAATGCCAATCATACTCTTTACTGTCCATCAAAACACAATAACAAAACATCACAGAAGAGACAGGGTGGGAAGAGATGTAGATGACAGGTAGGGCAGAGCTGGCAGGATATCAGATTGAAAGATTAAGAGGAGACCAAAAGCATGGAAATTTCTGGGAAGCCAGATGATAAAGTAACATGATAATAAAACGTTATAATAACTTCAACCACAAGCTCTACTCTAAGGAATTAAATGCATCTAAATATACCATGATAATGCAACATTAACACAGACAGAGCAAGGATTACATGCATACACACTGGTTTGTTCTGCAGTGACTTTTCGAGCAGACCTATCTGATAGTTTACAGAGCTCTATTTATATCTTGGCACTTTGTCACGGTATAAAGCTTACTACAGCAGTGGTTTGAAATGGGATTTAAGAGAATTAGTCAAGGCTGAGCTGCCAACTATCTGTGCATGAAATAGAAGAAATAAAAATACAAAGCAACGGCATTGTATATAAGTTCTACAAAAAGACAAACTCTATATACACTGAAGTACCATAAAAACTGGTACAGACTGTAAAAGAAAGTGATACAGATTCATTCAGATGGGTTTAACTTGCATTGCAACAGGACAATGCACTGCCACACACATCCAGAGATGCCAAATTAGCTAGACCCAAGTCACCAGATCTCAGTGTTACAGGAAGACAAATTGGAAGCCATACAATGTAATGTGGAACACAGAAATCCTACACCTCAAAATACAACCGAATTGTGGACCGTTCTGCAGGAAGTGTCATGTTTATTGCCTATGGAAAGCTTGTGCAGTCCATGCCCCATGGGGCCATGCAAATTACAAGCATTTACTTTAGCAGTTCCAAACTCTTGAATTAATACCTGGAGAAAAATAAAATAAGATCAGTGTTGCTATTTTTTTAAATACTGTTTTGGTCCCATTTGACCATTTCCACATTTACTATGAATATGAAGTATAAAGACACTTAGTACTTTTTGTTAAAGTGAGCCAAAACTTAATAATACCAGACATAAATTAAATAAATAAATCTTCCATGAGATTATTATTTTTTTTTCTTTTTCGTTTTATTCATTTTAATTTTACTATTAAGTGTTTATAGATATAGAAAAAAAAAATCATGTTTACACTATTTCTTATTTTTTTATGTTTTGTCCAAGGCTTTCACCAAGCCAGATCTGACATGACATGATTGATGATGGCATTAAAGGGAGCTTATCAACCATAACAACAAGGACGAAGATCATCTGTAATATATGTGTTATAAATTTGCAATTACATACAAGAAAATCAAATGTCAAAGGCTGGGTCTTTGCTTTTATTGCATTATTAGCATTAATGCATTATTATAATTATTATTATTATATAATTATATAATAACATATATAATTATTATTATAATTAGTACATTAATAGGCACTATTAAACATAAGCTTGTACCTACACTATTTGTATATGTTAACCATTATTATTTATTTATTTTATTTATCTGACACTCTGTAGTCTGTTCATTATTGGCTGCTTTTTGACCCCAGGGCCACTAATGGATATCGCAGTGGTATGAGTGCACTGTCTAGACACAATGTTGCTGGGGGGTTTCATGCAACTAACAGTTAAAACTTGTATAGTTTGTAGAAGCTAAACAACTAATCTGTGCAGTTTATGGAAATGATGCAATATTTTATATGTCATTGCATCTGGCATAAAAAAAATTTCACTATTTATGTGCCATTTCATGAGAACAAGACACGAACACACAGACACACGCACACGTACACAGTCTTTCTCTCTCTCTCTCTCTCTCTCTCTCTCTCTCTCACACACACACACACAAACACAGACACACACACACACAGAGAAACCTTGAAAAATTGAGAGGTGGCAATTCATAGAACATAATCATGTTTGAGAGTTGAGATGACACCAGAGAACCTGGAATAAACATAGCTAGAATGTGTGAACCTCCACACAGATAGAAAGATTGCTGACAGTGAAAGAGTTTATTAACTACATCGTGCTGCTGTAGATGGAACTTCATAAATGCAATTGATATACCTGACTATTTTGTTCCTTGCAGCAGAAGATCTGTTCAGCACAGCCACAGGATTATAGCTAGAATATAGTTAAAATAATGTCAAATTTATGTATAACAACCTGTAAGTGATTTACACTGGCTGCATGTTTAATATTGTGTGCTTGCCATAATAGTTAATTAGGGGTTTGTCACAAAGATGTGTCTCAATTAAATTCTCTGCCTTGTGAAGTCAAGTATGGATCATCATAATTAGTCATAACTGGAAGGCATACGGCATATAACCAACATTGTGATTGGTGCTTTCATAGGCATTAGTTTCCTACACCAAATTCTGACAGGCAAAGCCACAGCTCTTCTGCAGTGTTGGTAACAATTTATAAATGACCAGCCAATCTTTTTTTTTTTTAATCAGAAACCTAGAATCTACATTTAACAACATGTTTGCTAGATACACATACCATTGGCTGACATTTTAGTGACATTTTGGTGACATTGGTGACATTTTAGCCAACCATTCTAACATGCATCACTGGCTACAAGACCACTGCTGACCAGATATTTTTCAGCTGGCAGACTACTGATATGGCAATGGCAGTGGTTTAGGGTGTTTCTAAGATATGGCTGTTTCTAGCATAACAGTATTGCTGGAGTTGTTAAATGTTTCAGCATCACTTTTAAGTTTAGAACTATCTTTCAATAGCAGCCATGTGGATATGATTAAAATTTGGAGAACAGTAGGCTGGAGATGTTTTGAAAAATATTTATGGCAACAGTAGAAATAAAACATTACAGAACCTATTTGATATAATTAATCCTTGTAAGGAAGTGACAGCATGGGTGTGAACCAATGTGGTTGGTGTGGTACAGCGGTAACATCATTGGCTCCCATGTGAGAGACCTGGGTACGATTTCCGGTCTGGGCAGCCAGTCTGTGCTACACAAATAAGGGTCCTTGGGCAAGACTCCTAACACTACGTTGGCCTACCTGTAATAGCAATAACCTTGTAAGTCGCTCTGGAAAAGAGCGTCTGCCAAATGCTGTAAATGTAAATGTAAGTGTAAGTGTATGTTTTGGGTTTGTGTACAGGTAAATCAAGATTAATTATCATCTAAAAAGGTTTTCAAACCTTTTCCGTACACACTTCCTGGATTTATTATTAGTGTTCTGTGAATGACGATTCATGTCAGTTAACAAACACCAACATGCATGCCTGTGTTTGTATGTTAAGATTGAAAAGTCAATGTCTTCTCTTTGGAGATTATAGGAATGTAGTTCGAGTACACTATAAACATACACACATATACTGATCAGCCATAACATTAAATCTGCCTGCCTAAACAGCTACTACAACAATCTGACTCTCTGAGACACTGACTCCACAAGACACCTGAAGGTGTTCTGTGGTATCTGGCAACAAGACATTAGCAACAGATCCATCTGAGGGATTAGACCAGACAGACTAGCCTTCACCTCCATACACACCAGTGAGACTTCAGCACCCATGACCCTGTTTCCAGTTCACTGGCTGACCTTCCTTATCAATCACTGCATATGGGAAACACACCACAAAACCTGCTGTTTTAAAAATACATTGACCGAGTTGCCTAGCCTATCAAAATCTAGTTCTTCTCAGAGTCACTCTGATCTTTATGCTTGCCCATTTTCTTGCTTCCAACATATCAGCTTTGAGAACAGACTGTTCACTTCTGGCCTAATATATCCCATGCTTTGACAGGTGCTACTGGAACACGCTGTTATTCACTTGACCTGTTGATATAATGTGTTTATATAATGTGTTTATATTATGTCAGTATCCAAGAGTTTTAGGTTCCCAAGTAATTTTCCTTTCATAGAAATGAAATAGTTAATCATTTATTTACGATGCTGGTTGACAAAAAGACAAGCTGGCAGGTGATCTAGTAAATATTTATTCATTTCTTTTCAGCAACTGTTTTATAAGGGTCAGTGGATCATGGGACGTACCTGGAAATATTTGGTGTGAGGCAGAAATACACCCTGGATGAGAATAAACAACAGGAACATTCAAATAAAACCTATAAATTGTTTATTAAACATCATTGACTATATTATATTGAATATATAATATTTACTATTCTGTGAATATTTTATTGACAGCAACGGACATAAAATGTTTTGATAAAAGTAGTAACCTTTGAATTACAACAATCAGACAGCAAAGTGAAGATTTTCCATATGTCGTACTATTTTACCCCTACAGCACAGTATATACTGCCTCCTTATATTCAGTTATTTATCTTCAGATTGTCAGAGTGATTACTGTCTTTAAATGACCCTTGCAGGTCAGCCCATAATATACTGGCCTCCAACGCAAAGGAAAGGGACAATCTATAGCCTTCCCACTCAACAACCGCATGATGTCAGAATCCAATCTCTTGTAACAGAACCTCCATGATGCAAAAGGGCATGCAGGGAAACATTTCTTTCTTCAACTCCACATAATCTGAAAAGATATATAAACATACAGTTGTGTTCTAAATTATTTCACCCCTACTGCATTAAAATGTTTTAGCAAGTTTGATATTTATTTTTTATTGTGTTCACAATCAGATCAATTAAAGACTTGTATAATAGACAAATTCTTTTTTTTCTCTAAAATACCAACAAATTAACTTTTTGTACAAAATCATTCAACCCCTTAGTCAAATACATCATTAGTACTTAGTACAACTACCTGGCAGTAATAACGTCCCCCAGATGTGAAACATAGCTTGACTTAAGTTTATTGTAATGATTAACAGGTATCTTTCCATTCCTCATGGACAGGGAGGTCTCCACTTCATTGACATTCTTGTTCTTGCATGCTGCAACTGCCTTCCTCAAGTCCCACCAGAGATTTTCTTTGGGATTTAAGTCGGGCTATTGTGATGGCCACTCCAGAATCTTCCTGGCCCTTCTTCTGCAATCAAGCCATGATAGAATTGGAGGTATGCTTGAGACCATTGTCCGGTTGGAAGGTCCAAGATCTCCCTAGCTTCAGCTTTGTCACTGACTGCATCATATTTCCACCTAAGATCTCCTGGTTGTTAACTGAATTCAGGGTACCTTCCACACAGTGGAGATTCCCTGTCCTGAAGCAATGAAACAGCCCCACAGAATGACAGACCCACCGCCATGCTTCACAGTAGGCAAGGTGTTTTCATCTGTATAGGCCTCATTTTCCCACCCCCAGACATATCGCTGAGCCATAGGCACAAAGCGTTCCAATTTTGTAATGTCACTCTAGAACAGTATCCCAGAACCTCTGTGGTTTGTCCACATGGTTTTTGGCATACTGGAGTCAACTCTTCTTGTGCTTTGGAGTCAGCAGGGGGATGCATCTAGGAGTTCTGGCATGGAGGCCTTCATCTTGCAGTGAGTGCCTTATTGTCTGGGACAAAACCTGTGTGCCGCCCTCTGACAAGTCCTGTCGCAGTTCCTCAGCTGTCAGCCGGGGATTTTTCTCCACCTTTTGTTTCAGGTACTGGACAGCAGTCGCCCAGGTAGCGTATCCACTGTGCCATTAGCCTTAACTTTGTGAATTTTGTGTCCAGTTGTGTCTCTTAAAATGTTCAATGTCTTTGCTATCTTTTCATATCCATATCCTTGTTTATGGAAGAAAATTACCTCATCTCTTGACTTCTCTGACCTTTCCCTGGACCATCATGTTGCAAAGACACCATTAACTGTCTAAAGGAGCTGAGTATCTCAGTCATTTTAAATCTGGTTATGTGCTGCTCATTATGGTTCTGTTCACAACTGCAGGTGCTTTCCATACCTGATTGAAACCTGATTGAGTGGTAATCTTTAAGGGGCTGAACAATTTTGTCAGTGAGGAAATCACAAAACACATTATTTTGTTGTAATTTAAGTTGCATTTGTCTATTATACAAGTCCTCATTTGATCTGATTGTGAACAAGATAAAAAAATAAATGTCAAACTTGATAAAATTCTTTACTGCAGTGGGGGCTAAGTAATTTTGAACATGACTGTAGATGAGAAACATTTAGACATATATTATCTAAAAAATGCATTAGATTTACATTTAGGATATAATGAATTGGAACATTCATTTCTAAATCTATTAGACATGTAACTGATCATCAGTGTCCTCCTACTATTATACCAAAGTTAAATTAATATAAAATAGCTATAAAATATAATAAAGCTATTTGGGGACAATAATCAGGAATTACTTTATAAAGGTTTTGTTTGAAGAGCTCAATGGACGCAGGAGCTTAATTGAGGATACTTTTGCTCATGTTATATCATGATAAATATGTCATTTAAATAAATTATATACATATATACTGTATATATTTATATATAACTGTAGCCATAGTAGATAATATTGCTTGGTCATATTATCCTTTAAATTGTGAGCACAGTTGTCTTACAGGCGATCACATCTAATTAACAAAACATTGTCATTGTTGTATTAATTCAACAAATCAAATTAACCCCCCCCCCCTTCTCTCATCTGATTATTGCTAATTTAATTATAAGACACTGTTGGAATGTTGGAAATATTGTACGTGGCATTACTTTAAAATGCATTTTGAAATCAGATTTTGAACATACTGATGAATAAATCCATTTAATTAATGAAGGGTTAGATGCTGCAGGTCATCACAGAATGTTTTCAAATGCTTGAGGTACCTCATAAATATACATTTAAAAAAATAAGGTCAATATGCAACCTCTAATGTTGAAGTTTCTGTATGATCATTAATATTTTAGACAGAATTACCATGCCTGTTTTGTCTTGAGACCAAGTGTTTACTTGCTATTAAT
>JAOVVF010000051.1:10002643-10003836 GCA_028565595.1 Duopalatinus emarginatus
TCTCAGACAAGCATCAAAAACAACTAATCATACAAGATTCATTATGTCTACTAGACAGACAGATCAGAAGTATAACAGCATAAGCTGAATGCCAATTATGTTTAGCTGCTGCCTGATGGCCAGATAATACAGTTAATAAGATGTATTCAAATCAGATGTCCAGAGAGCGGTGCCAGTGAACATCAGAATAAGTTGGATGGTTAACATGTCCGCCTTTACTGTCAAGGAACATCTTCTTTAAGCTATGCAATTGCTTTCCCCAAGTAGAACATTAAGTAAATAGCTAAGCCCTTAACAGTGACAGATGACATTATGTGACAGATTTTATCCTTCTGTGATAAAACTACTGATGACTCACTGTCATAACCTAGTGTCAATTTCCTATTAGAGTAAATCCATCACCTAGATTGAAGTACACTTAGTCGCCTGATAATGCACACCAGTCTAACTAAGAATTTTCTGTAAAGAGGACAATGTCATCTGCTCTGCTTCAATGCTTGTGCAGTACTCAAAGTCCAATATACCAAGATTCCTGCTGGAATGTTGCTTTGTGTGTTTTACTAACATTACACCCACATAGATGTACTTAAACAATCCACAAGTTTATATTATGAGATGGGCAGAAATTGTAAAATTTTTAAACTGTAGTATGATGGGATCTGCAAAACCAGCACATGTCAAAACCATGCCTGCCAATCACTACATGTTCACACCTGCTCTGGCAGACTGACTACTCCCCTGCCCACCTGATATCCACTCTCCCCATCAGTGCAGATGAGTTTAGATAATTGAATTGCAAGTGCAAAATTAAATCAGCCTTTTATAATTCATGACTCCAAGATCCTTCATAAAATCATCCCACCTGTTTACTTTGGTGATGTTCAACCATATGGGAAACTGAGCTTGTCAAGCAAGTGATATCTCATTTATCAAGATGAAGGCACAAAGCCAACAGGTGCTACACTTATTATAGAAACAGTTATGAAGTTTAAATTACTCTGGTGTGATATATTCATGTGTAAATGTGTTTATTTTGGTGTAATTAATATATAATCAAAGGTCTGGTAGTGCTATTTCAGGTCTGGCAGGCAGGCAAATATGTATTTTGTAAAAAAAATGCATGGCTACATGGTTTAAATGTTTATTCCCTGTCCATCACATTTGAAGCATAAAACTGTTTACTGTCGAACTAA
>JAOVVF010000051.1:10007699-10020949 GCA_028565595.1 Duopalatinus emarginatus
ATAGATAGATAGATAGATAGATAGATAGATAAAATCTACTCTCAGTAGGTTTGCATTACTATTATGAAACTGAGGTTGAGCCTTCCAGAACAGAGATTTATCATAGGCAAAAAAACAGTACACAGTACTTGAATGAGAAGACACAATTTTTTATTGCTATTCAAATGTTTCAGTTCAAGCAATCATGCTGTGTCTTTTCTAAATAGCAAACACAGTTAGCAGAATTCTGTGCTTGCCATTAGCTGGCTATGTCTGCTTAGTCTATTTACTTGTATCTACTCCTCCAACAAGTATTTTGAAAAAGTAAAGTAATTCACCTTGTACATGTTTATTACATCCACTATCATATCGCTTATGAACCTTCTCAAATGCTGTTATGTATTAAGGATGCATCAGTGAAGAAGGATGAAATAAATGATCTCTAATGCACACAGATTCTAGAAGTGTTGCACCCAGTGTAATCACTTTGGAGGGATGTGCGAATCTACAATTTGGGATGAAAAGTGAATCAGTCCCAGCTACAAGAAAAAGGTATTTTTTTTTTTACTTCTGTTTGCTGCTGTTTCTTGGTTCTACAAAAATAAGAACTAATCCAGTTCAAGATATTTGTTGACAGCAACAGCCACAGTAAGGTCAATTAAGTCTTTTTTTTTCCTCAAAGTCAAAAAGGCCTTAACCCTGCTAGCCCATTTATACTTGCTAGCCTTCTTTTTCTCAGACTGCTTTAATAATGCCTACATTTAGGATTTTTTTCCCCCTAACTTTGATTAATCAAGTACTAGCAATCAAGATAATTTTACCCTTTTTTAAAATGACCCTGACTGTGTAGTACTTAAGGCCATATTACATTTGTACACCTTGCAAAATGTAGTATCAAGTACCTTGTTCAAGGTCCAGACACAGTCAGAGCTCATTGCAATAACAAGGACTTATGATCAAGCAGACCACTGGTATGACTTAATTTCCCTTTCTTCTGAATTAGCTGTTATTTTAACATTTTTTAAAAATTCATGTGGAACTGATAACTTTGAAGTAGCTCCTAAGACTAGATCCTATGATACCTGCCTCCCACAACAGTGATTTGGAAGGTCAGAAAAAAAAGAAAAAAAGAGTGAAAGGCCCATTCTCTAAGGGAAGATGTTACTGCTACTCAAAGGTAAAAGTCTCCAAAAGTCAGGATTTCTGTATTTAAAGGATGAGAAACATTAAAAAGAAATCAAATCCTAGAGGTTAAGTGGCAACATGGTTAAATTTTAATGGTCAGGTTTGAGTAAATAAGTGAGTCTAGCACAAGAGCATACATAGATACATGTACACCAAACATCCATAACATTATTGCTGTAAATAATACTGATTATATTGTAACAGTGCACAGTCAGTACTTCAAGCTGGTGTGCTGGAAGCAGAAAAAATGGAAAAGAGTAAGAATGTGAGTGTCTTTGAAAAGACTAACATGGGATAGCTAGAACACTGGGTCTAAACTTCAAAACAGCAGTTCTTGTGGGGTGTTCCCAGTATACACTGGTTAGTACCTACCAAAAGAGGTCCACAGAAGAAAAACAGATGGACTGATGACAGGGTCACTGATGTGCTTGTGGTAAAGCTAGCCTGTCTGGCCTGATCCCACAGAAGAAGATTCACTGAAGGATTCATTGCAGATGTCTTGGTGCCAGCCAGCACAGCTTACTTTCAGAGTCTTATGGAGTCCATGCCTTTATGGGTCAGAGCTATTTTGGCAGCTGTTAAGGCAAGGCTGCCCCAAACCTTTATGGGGCCCTAAGCAGATTTTTATTTAGGACCCCTCCCCCCAATACCACCACCTCAGCACCTGATGCTTCATCATTCCATGGGCTACACTATGTGTGTATTGTTAGCATTATTTGTAATTACCTTACATCATACTGTTGTCATTCTGGTTATTGTTTTTAATCTTACAGGGGTAGCAAACGCACAAAAATGTTCTAATTAATTTTTATCCCATCTTATATCACTCACCCCTCCCTGGGCTAACCACTTCTATCCACAGCAAAAAAAATTTGCCTGGTCCCTGGGATAACCGGTAGAACACATTGCCTGATCCCCTGGGATAACCAGGCCTTAATTAAAACCATAAGAAAGACTCTGTACTCTACCTTATTTTCCAGGAGTTTCCTGAAGGCCCTTGACGCAACTAACATGGCTGTTGCTCCTACTGTCCACTCCTGTACTTTCCCCAGGCCAACCCCTGGGATAACCAGTAGGCCCAGGCCTTTATGCACTCACTCTCAAGCCTCACCCTGAGCCCCAGCAGTGCTCCAGAGGGAGGAAGGCACCCCTAACTTTGATCACCTCTGCATATTGCGCAATTCCCTTTTGCACTTTTTTTTCTTAGAGAGATAGATTTTAATGTTCCAACTGATCTGTGTTCCAGATATAGTCAAGGTAAAGTTATGACCCAACACAGGTCCTGTTGTTACATAACTATTTATAATTCCAGCAATCTAGAATTAGCATTTAACCATAGAGTGGATATAAAAATTACTACACACCACTTAAAATGGAATGGTTTGCAAGTTATACAAATGACAAGATTTTACAACACTCAGTTTTTTAGTGTAAGAGCATGGCATATCTTGAATTTTATACTTTGTCTTGAAAAACCATTCTACATCTGTCACCTGTATCTGTCACTATGCACAGGGGTCACACGAGGCTCTGCTGCCTCAAGTCTCATTGTGCACCTGAGCTGCATTTCCAGATAATTGAACCCAAATTCTTACATTTCAAAGATTTTCTTGATGGTGTTGAATTTTGGCTTAAAGGTGATAAAGTGAATGCTGATAAAGGTGATGAAGTGGATGATGTCACAGTTTTGGGTAAAATACTGCAACCCGGACCTAGAGACACTGTTTATTAATTGCACACCATTTTATTCACCACAGAAGTTTTCCTTATTCATCCTTGTCAGTGTTTACATCCCACCTCAGGTCAACACAAATCATTCACTGCAAATCCTAGCTGAACAGATATCAGACTGGGAACAGAAACATCCAGAATCTCTGCTTATAATTCTTGAGGACAGAGCAAAATTAAAACACAAACTTTCAAAATGCAAACAGCACATAAACTGTCCCACCAGGGAGAATAACACACTGGACCACTGCTACACAGTTATTAAGGATGCATATTGCTTTGTTCCCTGGGCAGCTTTGGGACATTCCGATCATAGTCTGGTTCATCTCATACCAACCTACAGGCAGAAACTAAAATCTGCAAAGCCTGTGGTGAAAACAGTTTAGAAATGGACCAGTGAGGCAAAGCAGGAACTGCAGGACTGTTTTGACTGCACTGATTGGAGTGTTTTCAAGGCTGCAACAGACAATCTGGATGAACTGACTGACACTGTGACATCTATTTACATTTACATTTATGGCATTTGGCAGACACTCTTATCCAGGGCACCTTACAAGGTTACTGGTTACTGGAGCTTCTGTGACGATATGTGTCTGTCAACCAAATCCTGTAGCACATACAGTAATACAAATCATTGTTCACTGCCAAACTTTTCAGCTTTATCAGGCCAAGGAGGAGGCCTACAGGAGTGTGGATAGAGGCCTGTAGCTAAAAGAAGCTACTCTGAGATGTTGAAGATTGAAACATTTTCCAAAAACGAATCTGCATCAGTGTGGAGATCAACTTTCCCCAGTCTTCAGACAGATATTCAACAAATTCCTAGAGCTGTGTGAAGTGCCCTCTTGCTTTAAACACTCCACCATCATACCGGTCTCCAAGAAAACCTCCATCACAGGATTAAATGACTACAGACCTGTTGCCCTGACATCTGTGGTCATGAAGTCCTTTGAGCAACTGGTGTTGGCCTACCTGAAGAACATACATCCTGCAACACCTTGACTGCCCATGGACCTATGCTAGGATCCTGCTTGTGGACTTCAGTTTGGTGTTCAACACCAACAACCCCCAAATCCTGTACTCCAAGCTCTCCCATCTTACTGTATCTCCTGCCATCTGTCACTATAACTGCAGCTTCCTGACAGGCAGGAGACAGCAGGTGAGGCTCAGGGAAGCCTCTTCTGACACACAGACAATCAGTACTGGTGACCCCCAGGGTTGCTTCAGTTAGATATGGATAAAATGGGGTGTTCCCAGTATACACTGGTTAGTACCTACCAAAAGAGGTCCACAGAAGGAAAACTAATGGACTGATGACAGGGTCACTGATGTGCTTGTGGTAAAGCTAGCCTGTCTGGCCTGATTCCACATAAGAAGATTCACTGAAGGATTCATTGCAGATGTCTTGGTGCCAGCCAGCACAGCTTACTTTCAGAGTCTTATGGAGTCCATGCCTTTATGGGTCAGAGCTATTTTGGCAGCTGTTAAGGCAAGGCTGCCCCAAACCTTTATGGGGCCCTAAGCAGATTTTTATTTAGGACCCCTCCCCCCAATACCACCACCTCAGCACCTGATGCTTCATCATTCCATAGGCTACACTATATTTGTATCGTTAGCATTATTTGTAATTACCGGTAGAACACATTGCCTGATGCCCTGGGATAACCAGGCCTGAATAAAAGCCATGATTAAATTACTACAGACCTGTTGCACTGACATCTGTGCTCATGAAGTCCTTTGAGCAACTGGTGTTGGCCTACCTGAAGTCACATACATCCTGCAACACCTTGACTGCCCATGGACCTATGCTAGGATCCTGCTTGTGGACAATCTGTCACTATATCTGCAGCTTCCTGACAGGCAGGAGACAGCAGGTGAGGCTCGGGGAAGCCACTTCTGACACACAGACAATCAGTACTGGTGAACCCCAGGGTTGCATCCTCTCCCCACTGCTCTTCTCCATCTACACCAATGACTCCACCTCAAAGGACCCAGCTGTTAAACTCCTCAAGTTTGTAGAAGACACTACGGTCATTGGTGTCTTTCAAGATGGTGATGACTCTGCGTACAGGCAGAAGGTTGAGCAGCTGGTGCTCTGGGGTAGCCAGAACCACCTGGAGCTGAACATGGTCAAGACTGTGGTGATGATATTGGACTTCAGAAGACACCACTGCCCCTCTTACAATAAACAACAGCCCTGTGTCAACGGTAGAAACCTGGTTCCTGGTAACAACCATTTCTCAGGATCTGAAATGGGAGAACATCAACTCCATCCTTGAAAGGGCCTAGCAGAGGATGTGTTTTCTATGGCATCTGAGGAATCATGGACTGCCACAGGAGCTGTTGAAACTGTCCATTGAACCTGTCTTGTGCTCTTCCATTACAGTCTGGTTTGGAACCACCACAAAACAAGATAGGGACAGACGGCAGAGAGCAGTATAGAGAGATGAAAAGATTGTTGGTGCTCCCCTGCCAAGCCTCCAGGACCTAGACACCTTAAGAACCAGGACACGGACAGAGAAAATCATTACAGACTCCTCTCACCCTGCACACAACCTTTTAATGACTACCAGACATCTGGTACAGTTGTCTGACAGTTTCTTTCCTAGTGCCATCACTCTCATAAATAACTGATCAGCACCCAATTCATTCCCAATCATCACTGTTTATAATACTACACTTTGCACAAAAACACTCCTGCACCCTATGTATATTGTCTGCACATTTTTGTTGTATTTGTTATTTGTTGTTTATTTTTTGTAAAATTGTATATTGTCCTAAATTATATTTACATAGAGACACCAGCTATCGGAACCAAATACCTTGTGTGTAAACATACTTGGCAAAATAAACCTGATACTGATTTTGAACTTGTGCAAGTGTCTGGTGGTTTACCAGGTACTGCTGTTGAACTCATATCACCATATGACAATGTTCCATAAAGAAGTCTTTAGGTAAGGATTCTGGTTGGGGAAGCAAAGCATCTAGCACTCCATCTGAACCACAAGTACAACACACTATACTGGTGGTGCAGTCAGAATCACTAGACAAGCAACTTCAGTTAGATATGGATAAAATGTACCATATAATGTAAAATAGCATAAACATGGACCAAAACCTACACCATCACAGGTTAAATCAAATAAGCAAAGCCCATTCTCAAGTCAAACCAAAAGTCTTATCCAAAATGCAGTTGAAAACGAAACTCCACAAGATATCTTTCATTTAGACAATAAAGACTCTCTTGCTGAGGTCATGAAAAAGCAAAACGAAATTACAAAACTGCTGGCAACATGCATTGTCTCAACTTCCACAAAGAGAACAATCTGTTTTTCATGGTGACCCACTTTAGTTTTGGTCTTTCATCAAATCTTTTAAACAGACTACTGAAACCAAAAACACTATACAATCTGGAGAAATTATACAAGGAATTTTGGACACAGTTGTTTTCATATGCCACAAGATGAAAGTAAAAGTTAACTATTTGCCTACTGTTGCACACAGAGGAAGGTGACCTCCGCATTTAACCCTTCTGTGCAGTGAAACACACACACACACACCAGTGAACACTAGGAGGCAGTGAACACACTTGCCCAGAACGGGGGGCAGCCCCAAACCACAGCGCCCAGAGAGCTCTTGGGGAAGTTAGGTGCCTTGCTCAAGGGCACCTCAGTCATGTCTTGCCCTGTGAGGGGATCGAACCCGGAACCTTCCAGTCACAATTACTAGGCCACGGCATACATACAGAAACTGAGGATCTTAAATGACATTTTGGAAAGAAATAAAGTCAAGTCTGTTTTATGAACAAAACATTGATTATGTCTGCTATTAAAGCAGAGGATGCACCTGGCCTGAGGTGTTTAAAAAAGGTGGCAACACAATGTAGAAGATTATGTCACAAATCTTAAAACATTCTCCAATATAAAGATCATTGTGTCAAAGCTACTATTCAAGCTTCTCAGCACACTGGAAGCAATTGGCTGTGACATCTATGACAAACAGAGAGACACATTTAGAGATTTACTTGGATTTACTGATGAACAATCTCTAACAGTGCTGGATCCAGTCTTTGTGGAAATTTAAAGACCACTGAATTAAACCTCAGCATGAAAAAGGCAACACAAACCTTACTCAAAATTGAAGAACAGGGGGAACAATTTTGCTATGAGTGTTTCACCAATGTCAATAGTTGGCCAAATATAGTTGAAGTCATATAATCACCAACAAATATTCACTACGAAGCCTCTAAGGGCCCATGATAAACCAAAAAAAATAAAAAAAATAAAAAATTCAACCACATTTCCTCACAAATAAAATAAAATCCTTTCCCTTGGAATGTGTTCCCTCTCAAGTGTTTTGCCTTCCCTTTAAAAAATAAATAAATAAATAAAATAAAATCATAATAATAACTGCGTTCCCTTGCAAAAAACCCTGTTTGCGCTCGCTAATAGCGTAATCATGCTTGATTTTGATCCATGATCAAAGTAAAATTCAATGAGCTGCTTCATATTATAAACTATTGAAGCACCGTCTGCATGGAAATGCATATTTTGCAAGGTAATGCAAAAAAAAAAACAAAAAAAAATGAGAGGGGATGCAGTTTATTTGTGAGGGAATGGAAAACATTTGCGAGGGAAGGCATTTTATTTGTGAGAGAACACAATTTCTTACCTTATCTCTCTAGAAACTGGTAGCTATACTGGGCTCAGTACAAAAGTATGTGTTTTAGCAATTGTGCCAGTCAAATCAAGAAATCGTTCAGATTAGAGTAACTCAGCAACTTTTTCTACCATTGAGTTTTCCATGCATTTTTATAGCCCTGTTAAGAAGAGACATATTCGAAACCAATGAATAAAAGGATATAAGGGAAATGCCTTGGGGCAAAAGGGCAGCTGTAGGCTTGAGGTGAAGGAACCCACCTTACGATCAGAAGGTCTCAGGTTTGCCCCCCGCAACCAACAAGACCCGAAGTGCCCTTGAACATATCACCTAACCCCCAACTGCTCCTTGGTTGCAGTTTGTAACGTCTGTATACTTCACATCAGTGAAGTCTCTGATACCAGCAATGACT
The DNA here is from genome assembly GCA_028565595.1 of Duopalatinus emarginatus. Lineage (NCBI taxonomy): Eukaryota > Metazoa > Chordata > Actinopteri > Siluriformes > Pimelodidae > Duopalatinus > Duopalatinus emarginatus. Next base: position 10,015,660 of record JAOVVF010000051.1, read on the forward strand.
ATCAGTTCTGGTATTGATGCCCCAAAAGCTGAAAAACCCTGTAAAACAATTATGAGAGTGATTAGCAGACTTATGGTGTTGAAATACTTCTTGGCTTAATTCTCAATAGCTCATTGCCAACTTAGAAAACCTGATAATACAACACTGCAATCATGCAAACACACATGCACACACACACACACACACACATCCTGTGTTGTCCATCCTGGCTCATGCACTTGACACCTAGATTCCTGGATCAACAAAAAGTTTATCTGTCATATGGGACAGGTCAAAGAAATAATAGCAGACATCGGAATAAAGTTTGTGAGTGCAAACACAAATTAAAACCATCACCACACAACTTCCAACACACTTACACAGAGCACTCGTACCCAGGAATGGGATAACCCACCACAGGGAGCACACCATGGTGATGTCTCATGCAACAAACGTATCTGCTCTGTCACCAAACAACAAATGGTTGATGAAGCCCTTAATACTATTTTTTGTGTTGTTTGGGTTATTTTGAATATTGGATCAATGAAACCATCTAGTGATGACCCAAGTGATCATGAGGCATTAAGACCAAATCACCCTCTATGGTTAAAAGAGAAGCTCCATTTATCACTTCACTGTTTGGGAAATGTGGGGAAAAAGATCAACATTTACGGCATTTTGCAGACACTCTTATCCAGAGCGACTTACAAGGTTATTGGTATTACAGGTAGGCCAACGTAGTGCCCAAGGACCCTTATTTGTGTAGCACAGACTGGTTGCCCAGACCAGGAATCAAACCCAGGTCTCTCACATGGGAGCCAATGATGTTACCGCTGTACCACACCAACCAGATGATATCCTTATAATGCAATGTTAAAAGTGGATTAAGCCTGACTGAAACCTCTGAATCTCTGAAAATGATCAGTTCTTATAATTTATGATTCTGTCTTCTATAATATACTATATAGTACTATATACTATGATAAATTATAAGAGTTTGTGTGTACATGGATGCAAGCAAAATACATTTGACAGTCCTTAGTTAATGTGTAACTTGAGGTGGTATATGTGACATCGTTAAGCACATTTGAATATATGCTGTATGTAAATAAAATTATGTACAGTAGATGCATTAGCATGTGCTCTTTAGTGGACAACATGTTTGTTTACTTTGACTATGAATTATGAGTTATTACTATGAATTTTCAGTGTGTTTTTCACTCTGCTTTCACAGACTTACACTTACATCTCACACATACACACACACATACTAATGGACTTTGGAATGGATTCTTAATCTCTACTCTCCAACCTTTAATCACTTATACAAAACAAGGGACCAGAATAGTAATTATTAGTAATTAGCATACCTAAAATGTGATTTAGGCTTTGAGGTATGGCCTTGGATGATTTTAAAATATTTCTATGCTTTATGTGTCTAATCTTGTTGATTGTTGCCAAGGTTGAAGTGATGTAAGAGGGCAAATGTTATATGTTATAAGGCACAGTTGAATTTTTGATGAGCCAATAGAAAATTGGTAGCTTGGTTTTGAACATTCTTTCTCACCAATTCATATTGTAACCATGGTTTCTTTCTTCTTTTTGTTCACTCCAAGGACTAAGTTACAACGCCTTTTCATTCATCTTTTGTTGCTGTAAATGGGCAAATAAATTATTTTTTAACAAAATCCAAGGACATAGTGTGCATTAATATACCAGGCCTCTGTGTTTTCTACAGCAGAGAATTAATTTACTGGCCAACTGGGGTAGAAATTTGTTCTGAAAAGTGGGGGCAGAGATTAGAAGGCTATAACTTGTATACCACAATTTAAATGTACAATTATTTGAAGGTAGTGCACTGACAGACTTGTTGTTACATGAATGGCATGTATTTTATAAGAAAAATTTGCTATTGCTGATTGCATGATCTCTAAACCTGATGACAGAAATCACATGGCAGATTGCTCAGAGTGTAGAAGTACCTCACTGCTATCAAGTTAAATGTCACGCAAATTTTTAGTCCAAGACATTGCTCAGCTCTAATCATGTTCTTGATTTTATGCATTAAAAGTTTCCAGAGAAATATGAAAAAGCCATTTAGGAACTTTTGCTCAAGAACAGTCTACTTTACATTAGAATCTAACTTAGAATCAAACCCCTATCAAATCTAAACACATTGTGTTGCTGATAGTTACAGACTGCTTTTTAACTGATCGTAATAATCTAACTGTTTCCAGTGCAAAATCCACACTATTCTATACATATGAGAGCAACGTATCCAAAACAATGTTCAATTAAATTTTCTGTACCCCTATAATTTACACCAAAAACACAAAAGCATATGCATATATCTATATGCATATATTTAATATATTTTATATTTAATATCTATATGCACTTAGCAATATTTGTTAAGACTGGTACTGGTAGGGGTGAAAAAAAAAATGTAAAGCTTACATGTTATTCACAGTGATAATGAAGAGCATGTTTACTATGCGTAATCAATAATGACCAGTAATGGCAGCCATGACTACAATACAAGACTTCAAATGATCTTATGAGAAGTCATTTTTCACTTAATCACAAAGCTACCCAGGAGTTTCAGCGTCTTCTAATGATTTCAATTTCCTGAGAATTGTATTTATTAAACTTCTCAGAGTCATTACTGCTCATAAATGAGAGAAACATAATTTTGGTCCTGCACCTACAAAAATTTAGTGAGATTGTTAATATACAGAAGCACTCATAACTCAAGTGGTGTCCTAGTGAGATAGGAACTTACAAAATGACTGCATTGAAAAGTAAAGCTTTATCCATACAGCAAAATGACAAAAGTTTTGGACTGTTGAGAAAAGTTTAGATTTTTCTTGTTTAGAGATTACATGTACAATATTATTATAAGCCTAGTAACAGACTACCAGGTTCAGCATAGTAACTGCCCAAAATAAAACCCACAAAAGTAATCAATCAACCAACCAAATAATTAATTCAAAAATTAAAAAAGCACAAAAAAAACCTAGCTGAAGCATAACTTTTACATAAATACATAAATTATAAATACACATAATCAGGATATATAAGGTAAGGAAAACCTCTCTAGATAGATAGATAGATAGATAGATAGATAGATAGATAGATAGATAGATTACTGTAGGTTAGTGACTATGACCAAACTAATGTCTGGAATGGAGAAGAAATAAAATTATTATGTTTGAAAATGAATATACTGAGACTTGGAATAAGTAGATGTGTTTCCCTTCTATAATTTTGGTAATTTCCTTTAACACATTTAGAATGAAACTCTGTTGGCAAAAACTTTTTTTTTTAACAGCTTTATGAATGTGTTTGAGAAATTGACCATAGGAGAGTTTTTTTTTACACGTTGTGAATATAAAGTGTATCAAGTAAGTAATAGTTAATCTAAACAATTTTCATGCCACAAATAAATTTGAAGTGTGTTGTCCAAAATTTGATCCAAAACAAGCATCACCATTTTATTTATTGCTTCTTCTCAGCTTTGTGTGTGTGTGTCAGGGGAGGGGTGGTGGTGGGGGGTGCTTATAGAGTTGCTTCTGGGTAATTCTATAGCACTCTAATATCTGGAAAATGGCAACCAAATACTTTTATTAAACCCATAAGAATTAGTTTATTATGATTTTGTTGTTTTTTAAGAGAGTGGCCTTTTCTTCTCTAGGAATTGATTGAGTGGATTTACTGTAACACACTGTAATTCCATACATGATTTATGTGTAAGGATGTCAGCAACTGCAAAATATCTCTTGTACCCTCTATCTCTCACTAGATCTTATTTATTGAATATAAAATATAAATGAGATTTAGCCCTAACCCTTAGAAATGAAAAGGCAACTTTTTGGCTCATTCATTAATTCTTTAATTTATTTATTCTTTCTTTCATAATTTCGTTCATTATTTCACAACCCTCATGGGACATCTTCCAAAATTTCAGAAGTTCCAGGTTCACAACCTTGTGAAAGACTGCACATCTATATATGGCACATAATTAAAAGATTCAGAGAATCTGTGGAAATCTCTATATGCAAGAGATGAAAACAAGGCAAGCAAGCTGGAGAACAAGCAAGACAAACCATTATTTTAGCAAACCAATGCCAAGCCACATTCTAAATGTATTATAACAACATGGCTCCAAAAAAAAAATACTGTGTAGCAGATAAACCTTATATAAAAGAAGAATGGAAAAAAAAATCAAAAATTACAAAAACTTTTTGAAAGTACAAAAACTTGGTCTCGTCAGTTCCCACATGCTAACAGAGGGAATGAATTGGTAAATCGAGGGAATGATGTACTTGTCTAAATATTTTTTTTACCACCATTATACTTTTATTATAAATTATAATATCATTATACTAATTTTGGGCATCATTCCAAAAAAAGTTGAAAACAAATAGATATATATATATAAATAACCCAAATTCTTCACGGAGACCTGCCAAATATGCCCAAGTCAAAGCTATCAGATTTTTGTATGTATTGACTTCTGTCCACCCAAATATAAAAACGTCTCACACACACACACACACACACACACACACACACACACACACACACACACACACATACACATACATACAAAATCTCTGCTTTTTGGTTGTCAGAGATCAAATTTGATCAACATGTATACTTGTACATCACTTTTGTAAGATTGTGAATAATATAATTACTAAAATTAATGATTAAGACATCAGGGTCTGTAAGTACTTTGGTCTTGTCAATCATCTTAAGAGAACAGAGACTTCAGTTTAACACACAGCCTTAGCCTGTTGTCCGACAGAGAACATTAGGCAGAGACACTTCTAAATTTGTCTAAGCTTTTATGTATGAATTTATATCCAAGTACAAAAGTCAAGTAATTAATTTACACATACACATTCTGAATCACATTTTTAAAAAAGGGTTTAAAAACCTTCCACAGTTTATAAATGACAAATGTACACCCTGACAGCATGGGCATTCACTAGAAAAGGCTAGAGGGGTCTAGGAAGTGTTTCATCTTTCTGGATTGAAATCAAATGAGCCTTGCTTGAAGAGATTAAAAAAAAACAAAAAAAAAAAAACATGGCTCTCACGGATCAGTCATTTGCTCTAATCAAATCAAAGGGGCTGCTTAGATTATCTTCATCTATGGCAGTATGCAGTGAAATCAGCCAAGAATACTTCAGTAAAATTTGCATTTTTAACAACAAAACAAACACATGCACACACACACACACACACACACACACACACACACACACACACACACACACACACACACACACGCGCACACACACAC
>JAOVVF010000051.1:10026110-10031110 GCA_028565595.1 Duopalatinus emarginatus
ACAACAAGACAATAACTACAATAGTCACTATGGAAAAGCTGAAAGTCAACAAAGCTTTATAATACTCTCTATCTGCTCGTTCATACAGCAACATACCCTTGGTACTGATGAACACTATGTGCCTCCTTTCTGAAGAGTTACACCCATTCATGTCATGCATTCATGATAAATTTGGCCTCTTCCAAAAGGACAATGCACCACCACGAATGTCTAGAGACGCCAAATTAACTGTAGAGAAACATTCATCTGAGTTTGGGGTTTTGCCATTCCCACCTAAGTCAGACCTTAACGTTATAGAACACATCTGGGATGCCATGCAACGCACTGTGGGACACAGAAATTCCACACCTCAGAATGCAACAGAATTGTGGACTATTCTGCAGTATATACGGTGTTCTTTCCTACAGCATATTTCTGCAAGCCTGTGAAGTCCATGTCCCATAGGGGACCTACTAAGTATTAGCCTGGTGTACCAGTTTTTCTCAGGTAATTAATTGATGGGTTTCTGCAGCTTGCTTTCTTTATGTTTCATATTTCCCATCTAATTCCAATAATATTAAATGACTGGGTTTTACAAAAAAATTTCCATGACCTATGGAGAACAATATCTAGGATATGTTTTTAACAGAGACTACAATGCACTTCTGTAGATCTGTATGAATAAGGGTGTCTGCTATGTACAGTAAACATAATAAATAAGCTTTCTACATTGGACAAGATAATGCATATTTCAGTACAGTAATCTGTGAAAGTTATATATAAAGAAAAAAAAATCAAGATTAACATTTATCAGCCTTCTTATGCATAAATGTAAAGAGCGTTTTTCAGAAATTATGGGATTTTCATGAATACCAAATTTCTTGGGTAAATGTCCATATAAATGATTTATGAATAAATCTGTTCGTATTCAGCTTGATAAATGAGGCCCAGTGCCTCTAGTTTGCCTTTTGGTCAGCCTTTTTGATGACCGAAACTTGCTGTTTTCAGACTACCTGCAACCATATATTATGTAAAGAAAGAGCACAATAAGAAAAACAAGAAAATCACAGAAACTTCTTGTGTTTTGGACAAACAGTCATTTGCTTTCAACTGTTCGCCTGATTAAGAGCAAAGTACCTTTAGTAAGTGTTTTACTCTGTTTCAAGTGGTCCGTGTTTGTAAGCCTATACTCACCACATAAAGCACCACAAGGATAAGAAAATCTGGTAGTAACAATACTTTTATGCTTTTGGAAATTGTAACATACTCATATGCACTTACAGTGTAACATACACACCATCTCTATTACTGAGCTGAAAAAAAATTCTATTTAATGTACATTTTTTGTTGTTCAGGCACTTGCGGCAACAGTTTGCTGAATAAATGCATAAAAACTACATTCTCATGCCCAAAAAAGATAAACTGATAAACTGTTTACACTAACAGCATCAGGTGGATAATTCAGATGTGAACAAACGTGATTAAATTTAAAGGCATAAGTATTGTAGTGAGTACTGTATGACTTTGTTACATATATGGCTTTATGCAGATGTTTTTAGGGACTTGAAAGGTTGCTCTGGGCCTTAGGGTGACAGGGCATTAGATACAAAAGGAAAACAGTGCAGTGCAGTGACACTGGAGCATTCATTACTGCATGATTGTCATTTTAAGATTTTCCTTCTCCAAAGAATGCAATGCAAGCCTCCATCATTCAGCATGCTTTCCCCGATAGTATTAACTTATTCATTACTAACAAGCACAAGGAGTGATTTAGCTGAACTTTTTTGCCCTTGTTCCTCATTATCCATCTCTCTTCGTCTCCTTTTCTGTCACATATGTTCCAATACTTTAATGAATATATGAATTTTACCTCTTGAGAATGGAAGGTTCTCTTCTGTATATAGATTATTTGCTATTTTTTGAAGAACTAATATATTGGACTAGATGTGCAAACTCTCTTATGCTCTGTTAACCTACAAGTAAGTCAGTGATTAACAGTTAACAGGTCTGTGTTAGATCTCTGTGTTGGATCTCTTACTGCCTACAAACACATTCAAGTTCACCTAGCTTCTGGGACTTATTACACTTACCCTTTTTAAGCATGTCTTATTTCATTCACTCACCACACAGTCTTAGTTTTATATCACACATTGATATATATAACAGGGTAATCTCGGGGAGCAGTCATGTCGCTTACACCTCATCCAGATAGGTATATTTAGTAGTCTACCCAATGCTAAGGATTCATCACATTCTCACTGGGAGAGCAATCCCCTGGGTGACAGTGGTATAGAAAATGGAAAGAGACAATTTTACTTCGTACAAGGATTATCAAACAATGTAATACAAACCACCATGTTCCTGAATTCATGCTGGTGTAGATAAAAAGGACTCAATCTAGCCTTCTGAAAGGGACTCAATGCCCTGGCTTGCAAAGATGAAGTCTGATCTCTCAGAGCACTTGTACATTATGGCAATTATTTGTGTAATCTGTCCCATAGCTGCCAAGCACACCATAGGCTAATGTTCCTGTTCACCATGTCCAGTGCACCAGAGTTTATGCTCTGGCAAGGCAAGTTGAGATAGAGCCATCATGGGTGTCTTTGCTTTTACTGTGACAGAGACGATCATCTGGTCCCACATATTGCCCATAACAACAGCCCGTATCCAATTCTGCAGGGAGAACTCACTCTGAGGAGAGATGAAAAATCTATTATGAGTCCCATTCCTTTGTATTCTCATCATTCCTTCACACTAAATGTTGCCGTAGTAGTACACTCAGATGATTTCTCTGTTCTACAAGTGCTGATTATTTCTGGATCTGTGGACGACTTCATGGATCTAGACACAGCCATACATCTCAAGATTCCACTTCATACCCCACCACACTCACTAGGCAGCAGTGCAATTGATATGGGGCATACTGGCACATGTGCTGTTATACACCCAAGCTCTGCCTCTTAAGGTCAGCACCCTGTATCAACCTAGACACCTAGTCACTTACAGCCTGCCTTGGATACAACTCTATGATTCCCATATTTCATGGTCCAAAGAGAATCCAACTGGTTGACTGCAACTCAAGCTCTCCCTAGCATCCGTGATAGTGGAAAGCCCGAAGACCCAGCCCAATACTGGGTAGTGTTATCCCAGTGTCACAAGCTTTTAGAAATATTCAGCAAATCTAAGGCAAGAGGTTTACCTCCCCACTGGTACTATACCTCCAAAATACCACTTACACTCATCCACCACCCAGCCAAAGGCTATGAAAGTATGCATCTAGTGAGCCCTGCAGAAGGGTTACATGTCACCACTTCATGTCACTTGTGGACATCATGGCAGTTGTAATAAGACACATTCTGCATGACCTTTTGACTGACCCTAAGGGACCCTGTTCTGAGCAGCTGGGGGGGGGGGAACTCAAACCGTATAAGTTCTTTGTTTTATTATTGCTTTTTCATTGTATAACTCACTAAATTAACTCACATTTTACTAAAATTCTCAAGTTTTGAGCCAACCATGATAAAGAACACATGGCCAGCAACACAACCAGTCCAACCAACTGGAAAAACAAACAGAGCATCCTCAAGAGTTTGTTTAGGATTGGAAAAGTACACAGATTATTTTTTGAATACTATGATCCTGAAAAAAAAACTGGAATGATTTGTGTGTGCTTGTGTGTAGCTGCCCATACAAGTTACCTGACCAAGTGGGCTGCAGTGAATTCCAAGCTATGCTCATAACTGTTTTATACAGTGACTGAAGCAGCCTGGTTGTCCTGGTTCATCAGACCAATGGGTTCGGTTTGATTTTGTCAAAAAAGTAGCAATGTTTCAATGTCTCATGGATAAACCCTCAGCTGCCACAATGCATATTTGCTGCTGCATACTTAGATGTACTTTATAGGAAAGGCAGCTGCATTTGCATCATTTGTGGACAGTCCTAAGATGCTTAAGTTGTGTAGTTGGATAGGTGGAAGTATGGTATCTGGGCTTCCACTTGGGACCTGAGCAGGTGTGTCTCCATACTAATAAGACATTAGTGATTGTGGCCTGCCTGTTTAGCTAGATGCTGGCTGGCTACATTAACTGAGATGGGTAAGTGGGTTATGTGGTAGCAAGGCCATTTTTGAGGTCGATCAGGAGAGAAGCAGGTTGAAGAGGTTGGTAATGCAAAATGATTCTCATCTTGCTCTTAACTAGATAATTATTCATATGTGTGTTTTCTGTGATTTTAGACCCAAAAGTGAACTGCATAGTGCAGAGCTGTGGGTGCACAGGTGTGTGTGTGTGTGTGTGTGTGTGTGTGTATGTGTGTGTGTGTGTATGTGTGTGTGTGTGTGCATGCCTAGGAAGAAATAATAGTTGTTGAAAAGTAAATGCAAATGTTTAGGATAAGTAAAGACACCCTTTTAAGTTTTCCAAGCCTATCTCTCAAGTCTTTCTATCTGCATACACAGTTCTACATATGTCTGTTGGTGTTTTATCAGCACTTTCAGCACATGAGGCTGTGATCACTCATATGCTGACTTTTGATAGGGTATACAAATCTTATAATGCTCTAGTGCTGCTGCTTTTGTGATGTTTTTCTGACTCGAGTACTTATGATATGAGCAGTAACAATTTACTTAATTGTAAATTAAGTAACTTACAGTCTATAATAATAATAATAATAATAATAATAATAATAATAATAATAATAATAATAATAATAATAACATAGCCATTAGAGTGGTACAGTTATACGTTTTAATAAAAATATTGCTCACTTTATTTAAAAAGCATAAAAAGAGCACTTCTATAATAGTAGGCATTTTATTTAAAAAAAAAAGTGCATATTAAAAAATATTAAGCATAATACATTTTGCTTAAAGGTCAAAGAAAATATGTGCAATGTTATTATTATAGCATTATTGTTATTGTGGATTAAAATTTACTTCACTTTATCTAAGAGCAAAGGAAAAATTGTATTTACAATATATTTTAATAAATGGCGTGTGTAAAGGTCAAAGAAAATATGCATAT
>JAOVVF010000051.1:10036110-10039241 GCA_028565595.1 Duopalatinus emarginatus
CAAGTGAAGAAAATAGAGAAGATGATAAATAAGGCCATAAGGAAGTCGTTAGGTATGGCTTGTTGTCTCTGTGGCTTGGTATGGCGAATGAATGTTAGCCTTGCTGATGATCTTTTTTTGATATAGGAAATATGATGTATAATCTGTTTTTACAACTGTGTTAACATATTCACATACTTTAAAATGCACATGTTTAAAATGTGATATACTTATTTTAAAAACACTATTTTTTTTTGTATTATATTGTCTGTTTTTTATTTTACTGACTGCATTTACCCTTCAAAAACATGAAAGGTATGTCAATTTGCCATTATTATCTTGCTAAGTAAATGAAATAAACAAATTAATTAAATAAATAATATGTCAAATCAGCCCATTGTTCTTTTTTTGGTGAAGCAATATAATCTCAGGGTTATCAAAAGGCAGTGATTACTGGAGAAAGAAAAAGAAAACCCTTGGGGTGATCCCTTGAAGGAATACCATCAAACTGTTACATAAAATAAACCAACTCAGTTAAGTATACAACAAAAAGATAATTCAAACAAGCATAAAAGCTATGTACAGCATTCATACCAACCACCATAACAACACTAATAAAAGCTGCATTCCAGTAAATTTCTGGGAAGACCTGAAGGCGAATAGAATGCATGATTTTTATTTATTTATTTATTTATTTTTTTATTAATAAAATGTAAAATGTTATTACACATGACTGGGTTGGTTCTGTCCCCAGCTGTGGACACAGTAAGAATCACCAACTGCCTTTAGAAAACAAATGCTAAATTTGCAACTGATACAAAACTGCTACAAATTTGCTATATATAGTTCAAATATAGATGAATAATAAAAAAAAGTGTCTAGGGTTTTATCAGCATACCAAAATTGAGGTTTTTGGGATCAGACGTTTGATTGGACTTGATTGCAGTGTTGCTCATGTAAATCCCTATCACCTGATCATGTCTGTTACTTGACACTGAATGATGGTCTTCACAAAACGTACAAGATCCTCCAGACAATTGACAGAAAACAACACAAACATCTAGTCAAACTTGATCCTAAATAGATGTAACACATCAAGTGACAGATTTTTGTTAACACTTCCACGACTTGTTCTGTGCTAAACCATCATGAGAATTGTTTTTACACAGTACACTTCAGATATGTCAGTGTTAAAAATCAACATCAGAAACAAACTAGCACTATATTACACTATATATCAAAGAAAATATAGCAATGTATTACAGGACACGAGTTTTCTTTAAAAAATCGTATGCATAGCAAAATAAATTAACTTTTTATTTATGCATAAACACAATAGATATTCATAAAAAATGCATATGCAGGAAACACAGCACACTCATTATTCAAACATATTTTATAGTAGCTTTTGAGACTTATGTTACAAAACAGGAGACACTGTTGGGCATATTTTTGTGATCACTTTTTATTACATTCTCAACTTAGCCTTATCTGTTGCATAAACCACCATTATGAGCCACAGTTATCAGGGGCCCTATGAAAAAAACCATCCTTAGGTGAAAAAAGGTACCCTAAGAAATTGGCGTACCTATTAAATGCTTTCATAACACTTTCATTATCATTACAATGTTCGAAGAATCTATTAAAAAAGATATTGTAGAGGAAACTTTATGGAAATTTATGGTTCTCGACTGGCATTTAGGTGTAGTTGTAGGTTAGGTGTAGAAGCCTGACTTATTTCGTGAGTGCCAACAATATAGAATGCATAATAGTTTTTAGACTGTGTTGATAACGCTTAATCAAGACAGGTGTCCAATGAACCTATTTCTGTCCTGTGTGGAAATATTTTATTTATATCCCCAAAAGGTTCCCATGAGGTCAGTTCTGCGCTCTTCCTCTTAAAACGATCTTTTGGTTGTGCTTGCTTAAACCGTCAATGAAGAACTTCACAGTAGTGATTCCCTCGCTACAAATATATAGGAAGAAGTTAAGGAACCTGGATTAACCAATATATCCAATGTACTGCAGTTTACATATGCTATTGATGGGGGGGGCTTCTTGTACTTGAGCAACATTTTGTCACTGCATGCACAATGCCTGTAATTATACCCCTGTAGGTGTATGACCTGATGGTAGACATTTTGATGGCAAAATGGTAGTGCATTGGGTAGGTTCACCACCTTACAGTTCCATGGTTCTAGATTAGATCCTGAGCTAAGCTTACTGTCTATGCAGAGTTTTGCATGTTCTTATTATATAAATTATATTATATATATCTTATATAAACTTATTGTTGAATACAATAAACAATAATATTTTATTTCTATATACATGCCTTTACCTGGCTGATACCTAGCGGTATTCAACTCTATTAAAACAACCCGTCATTGTAGGCACATTAAGATTTCTCATTTATTCTTAACTATTCCTATGTGACAAATTTAACAAGACAGTGATAAGGAAAAATAGTGGGTGCTTTGGATTATGGTATGCCCTCAAGGCTTCTTGGCAAACAATCATATTCACCTCACCTCAGATATATTCTGACTGTATGATCTAAGAATTCTCCAGGTGGATTTAAAATTGTATGGGTTAAGGAGGCAAAAATCTAAAATAAATTAGGCGCATGATAGTAGGTGATGAATGATTACAGACCTCGGCGGATCACTGTCTATTAAGTTAATTAAAATTAGCTTCATGTTTCCACTCTGAAAGCCGTACTACAGTGTTGTAACTGAACATTAACTCAGTAGAAGTAAAACCTATCTTGTCTAATATACATGTAAAGTAATTAACATGAAAGATAGATAGATAAATAAATAAATAAATAAATGAATGAATGAATGAATAAACCTAACAGGTACCCGTTGCCTGTACAAACCCTATCTGGTATAATAATTATAATCTGTGTACTCTATATATGCTTGCGTGTGACTGTATTAGTAAAAATGTAGAATAAAACTGTAGAAAGCAATTCAGCATATATCATATCTATATCAACTTTCCAAGGGCATAATGATAATTACAGCTAACTAATACTAACCCTAACCTTAACCCCAGTAACCAAAAGGAAAGCCTGTGTGTGTGTGTGTGTGTGTGTGTGTGTGTGTGTGTGTGTGTGTGTCCTGATATTGCACATGAACCTGTACACC
>JAOVVF010000051.1:10065662-10075995 GCA_028565595.1 Duopalatinus emarginatus
TACATCTGAAATAGGGGGTATGCTCTCAAAAGAAAGTCCCAGGAGGCCACAACAAAAAATATTAAAACCAATCCTTTCATGGATGAGGAAGCTTAACAAGGTAACCAAGAAACAAATTGGATGATAAATAATTGTTTTTAGGGTATCTGAGGGCTGATTTAAAACATGGGTCAAAACCGACCCTTTAACATAAGAAATAGTAACAGAAAGCTAACACAAGAGGAAGGTTAATATGTTTACTAAGTCTTTACTCATTTTAACAGTAGCTTAATCTAACTAAAGACTCAACTGAAAAAAAGTACCATTAGGTGATAAAATTTTACAACAATGTGGTACCATTACAGCGTTTACAAAGACAGATGCAGTGGACAGTTTTATATATTTAGGATGCCACTATGTTTTAAGGAAAGAAGAGAAAATGTGCTCTACCTATTCCTGGGAGTAGTAAAGACAGTGAGGGCAGCAGATCAGATGATGAGATTAAAATAAATGTAAAAATGGGAATAAACGGGGAAGAAAGAGGGATGCACAGCCCAAACCAGAGTAATGTGTGAAAAATGTGGACTGCATTTATGCTTTACACTCAAGAAAAAAACTGCCTATAGAATTTTCATACATTAACTCCAAAGTTCTATTAAGTCAATTGAGATAAATGCAATTATTTCATGATTACATAAATTTTAAATTGACAGTTTTATGATGGGCATTATGAGAATAGTTCAGATTACAAGATGGTTTTAATGTGGTAACCTCCATTGCATCTAATTGTCAATGCAACTAACTTTGTTGTAACCCATTAAAAGAAATACTATTTAAAATATTTTTAAACTAAACCCCATTAATAATAGGGTTAAATATGAAAATTGTACATGATTTGCTGTGTGAAATATTTCTCTAAATTCTTTCTTCATTGATTCTTTTCATCCCTCTTTTTTAACCTTCAGGTGCATTTGTGATGAGAGTAACTGCTACAGATGCCGATGACGAATCCTATGGAAACAGTGCCAAGCTTGTGTACAGCATACTACAGGGACAGCCGTACTTCTCTGTGGAACCTGAAACGGGTAAATGCATGACACGTTTGGATGTTTAAAAGTAATTTTAAAAGCATTCCTTCATTATTTTTAATCTATTCAATAAAACTATTTTACTACAACCATTTCCACAGTATATTCACACATTTCTGTTCTCTTAGTGGAATCAGTAGTGATACTTACATGCATAGCAATGCCCTTTCATCCCTTGAGCTTGTGCTGTGATGTTAGGTGGTCATGCTACTCAGAGCATTTTCTGACTAAATGAACAAGTTATTCTGGGTCACTGTTTTGAAAGCAGTGCAGTACAGCTTTGGGCTAATGCAACTGTATGAGAAATCCAATTTGAGCATTGCACTGCGTGGTTGCATTCTATCTTTTATAACCCATTTAAATGCTTGAAATGCAGTATGTTTACCCAGTCACCTTAGACTCATTCCTCTGCCATCCTAAAGCACAGCACAGTATTTTAAAAGGGCATAACTGTATTTGGGTATACAGCTACAGACAGTCTGTCTGCTCTTGAGAAACTAAATCACATGTTAAAACATACAAGCAAAATTCCATGCAACAAGTATAACATTCCTATTACTCAATCTTTTTAAATATACTTGCGACACAGCAATTATGGTTGATGCAATATCTGTTTTATTTAATCAGGTTTCACTTTAAGTCAGTACACTTCTGATGTAAATCAATGTGAAATCATTATGCCAGACTCAAAACTCTACATTGTTTCTAGTGTTTTTCTGTGGAATATAGTGCCATTATAATCAAGTTCTTGTGCTGCTTTGGTAATTTGGCATTGGGAAGCAACATATTTTAATATTAGAAATTCCATCTAGGTGAAGAGTATTGATCATATTTATTATTTAGTAGAACATAAGCAAAATCCAGACACATTTATGGACACGGTAAATACACATTGAACCATGTTATTTATGACCATATAAGATAGTCATTGTTAATGGTTTATTACAATAAATGCGAGAAATTATCTGACATAATTTACTGTGGTTTACTGTGGATGTTATTTATATAATACACTTTGTACTATTGTATGTTGTTTGCCCCAGACATAGAACTTTAAACTTGCTTGTTGTTGTTGTAGTTTTATAAAAATATAAATAATATATATATATATATATATTATAGTTATATATATATATAAATAACTAGCTGCCTAATTACCTTTTTATTGTGGACAGCAGTGATAGCTTGGCAAAAAATGTGTGTGCAGGGTTGGGGCAGGGTAAATGATTGAATCAACCACCCAGTATGGCGTTCGTGCCTTGTTACATTGAACCTTCACATTAAAAGCTAACATCTAGCTAACATCTATTTTTTAGATACCCCCCCCCCAAAAAAAAATAAAAAAAAATTGGCCAACTCCCATGCATGAAGCATGAATCTCTGCTCACTCCATGTTCTCCCAGCACCATTGGAAAGCAAAAGATGTTACATTAGAATTATCCAGGCTGGGCCAAAAGTTAACACATTCTTCTTCTTCTTTAGTCTGCTAATTTGCATAGATTTTACTCTACTTATTTTTAGTGATACACCCCCCTAAGACTGGCCAACTCCTGTTTAAAGAAGCACTTCAGTGCAGTGTGAATGTACTGTAATGCATTCATTTTCACTAACTGTTTCATACTGATCATGGTCATGGTGGATGAATGGTTTTGGATTGTGGGGGAAAACCAGAATATGTGGAGGAAACTGTGGAGGAAAGAACAAGCCATACTTGACACAAACAGTAACCTGTAAGCAAGAGGCAATTGACACATTTAACAAAGTAACATAAGAGGCTTGCATACCATAAACCATACCAAACAGCAGTAGATTTAGACTTTAAAGCCCAACAGAGTTGACTGTCAAATGCTTTAACCCTTGTCTTCATGAAAAACATTATACCATTATCAGAGGTAAGCACAGTGTTATGGGTTTGTTTATGGCTCTATTTGGAACAGTAAGAGAGAGAGAGGGAGCTTTATGGCATCAATAGCTACCTTGGGCTCTGGGTGAGGAGAAATTGTTACATCTTCATGTCAACGAATGTTCAAAGGCATTGTAAAACAAATCCAATGGGCTAGTAAAAACATAACAACACATTGCTACCAAACTGAGATGCTGTGCTGCATTAGACACTGGCAACCCAAAGGGTTTATTAAATAAGGTCTGATATGGCATTCAGTTTACCTTTCGGATGAAGTCACCTTGCTGGAGAAATACCTTAGCAAAATTCCACCCAAAGCAAAAGCCGTCTACCTGCAGCCCATTTGGTTTACCGCAATTCCTTTGAGAGTGAATCAGCTGGCTCAGATGCTGCTCAGAATGTGCAAGGAGGGCAGGATGCAATCATACACTAACCACAGGCTGAGGGCCATTGTGATTCAAAAATAGTCTGATGCAGGGTTTGAAGCAAAGAAGATTATGTCAGTGAGTGGGCACAGGTATGTTAGGCCTTTTTCTTTTTAGAAACCTATAGCATAACTAATGTAAATCTTTGTAAAGAAAATTTTGTAGGTCAGAGAGCTTGCTGAAATCCTACTGAACACCATCCCTTAATAGTAGAAAATATTAGCAGACCAGGACCTAAGCATATCATGAGCAAAGCAATTCATCAGATTTTATTGGATGCACCTTTAATGTTAACGCACATATCCGTCTGGGTCCAGCGAGCAGAACGCTAGCAAGCATTAAGCTTGTCAGTAAATCACTACACTACAGTTGTGGTGCCTTCACAATCTATTTCCAATAGCAGAGAAAAATGAAACAAAATATTTGGTCATATTGTGAATGAATTATCAGTCACCTGATTGTAATTACTTGTTTGACTTAGTAAACACACAAACAGTATGACCTTCATTATAACTATAAACTGTTTTGTGCTACAGTTTTTCAGTATAATGGCACTCATGGTTGTGTGATATTGCTTAAATATTGAGCATGAGCAGTGCAAGTTGTGATTATTTCATTAATCCCTACAAATCATCTTCATTATAAAACACTGAACTTAATCAACAGAAAACCAAAAGCTTTGGCAAGGGATAATGTGTGTATCAACTGTTATATAAATTGTTGTATTACATATGTGCAACGGCTAGTTCTATGCACAATTATGTTCTTATACTTTATGTCATGAAGCTAATCTAATCATGATGTTATATGAAAGAAAGAAAGTGAACTATTTGCCTACTGTGTTTGCACACAGAGGAATGTGACCTCCACATTTAACCCATCCGTGCAGTGAAACACACACAGCAGTGAACACTAGGGGGCAGTGAACACACTTGCCCAAAGCGGGGGCAGCCCCAAACCACGGCGCCACAGCGCCACGGTGCCCTTGAGCAAGGAGAGTTAAATGCCTTGCTTAAGGGCACCTTAGTTGTGTCTTGCCCTGGGCAGGGATCGAACCCACGACCTTCCGGTCACAAGACCGGTTCCTTAACCACTAGGCCCGCATATGATGTAACACATGCACGCGCACACACACACACACACACACACACACACACACACACACATACACTCTAGTTATATTTCCATATTTAATATGGATTTTTAAATATTAAATCTATATAGTTTGTAATACATGGATTTTAATGAATGCAAAATGGAAAATAAGCATGCTCTGGACATAATAGCTATCCATTTTTGTTTTCTATCAGGTGTGATAAGGACAGCTCTTCCCAACATGATTCGAGAAAACAGGGAACACTACCAGGTGGTAATTCAGGCTAAGGACATGGCAGGACAGATGGGTGGTCTTTCAGGGACTGCCACAGTCAATATCACACTGCTGGATGTCAACAATAGTCCTCCTCGCTTTCCTCATAGTAAGTTCCTTCTATGTCATAATGAAGAAAAAAAAATCGATCACTGCAATGAACTGTGTTAAAAGTAATCCTCAAACAACCCTTTTTATGCTTGTGTGCATTCTACAGTTAAACAGTATTTAGATGTAAGATGTATGGAAATGTTTTTAGAACCTAACAGCAGAGCCTTGAGTAAGTATCAGTCAGGTTTAGGTTATAAAATCAATTCTAATATATAATTTATAAAAACATAGAAAGATATGACACAACCATGTTTAAGCATAACTGCATGAGAGACCAAAGCTTGGATCAAAGAAACTGATCACAGGAAACCCTTAAGCTAGAAACTCCATAAAACGTTATAAAATAGTTTTGAAGCCATTAGTCATTTAGAGTTTGCCAAATGTCCTAAAGGAAGTAAGAAGATTCAGAACCAAGTAAAAAGTGCTCGACACACTTCCCATAGTAAAGCATGGCGATGGAAGCATCATAGGGCAAACTGTGTGTGTGTGTGTGTGTGTGTGTGTGTGTGTGTGTGTGTGTGTGTAAGAGTGTGTAAGAGAGTGATAGAGAAAGAAGAATGGAGAGGGCAATAGAGCTTCTTTTAGTTTGATAATCCCTCTTTTTGCTAACATCATAAATCCAGTGCATGAGGCAACGCCAGAAAGACATAAGCCTAGGAAAAAATAGGCATAAACATGAAAACTCCTGTGGTTCATCGGAGCTAAAATTCTATTAAACAATAAACATAGAGGGGCAGCTTTGTGTCTCCCGTGAGACATGTGTAAACAAATAGACAAATGCACTCCACAGTGGTGGAGAGAACAAAAGGTTCACTCTAGCACCTGGATGTTTACTCAATTTACTCACTTACCTCGTTCCTTCCTGAGGTGCATACCATCTCTCTACGGCCGAGTCAGCTGAAGTGGGATCTTCTATTGGCCGGATAAAAGCAAATGATGCAGATGCGGGGGAGAATGCCGAAATGTGGTACAGCATTTTGGATGGCGATGGGCAGGATGTATTCAGTGTCATCACAGATGGAACTACTCAGGAAGGGGTGATCATAATCAAGAAGGTGAATGGACAGATATCACGTATCATTTAAATCCTGTGAATTGATCTAATCCAATAATCAGTACCAATGATATAATTATATAATAATGATATAATGATATAATAATACTACAATGCTGTACAATGATGATGGAATTATAACATCCCAAAGTAAATTGCAATATTATTTCTACTACCAGATCAGTTTAAATATTAATATATTATAAATATATATAATACATATTGATATGTAGTCATATGTGGTCATTGTATTATACATATTATTATAAACTGTAAAATCACTGATGTTTTATTGCATATGCAATAATTTGGTACCACTTTAAATTACACCCTGCTAATTACTGTATAGAGTACAGTACAGAGTAAGTACCTGTTTAGTAAGCCAGAAGATAAAATACGTACAGAGTAAAGGGTAAAGGGTATGATACTAGAATTATGTGGTTATTGTCTTACAGATATTTTACAAATAATGGATGTAACTATGTTACAAATCCATTGTACTTCCAAACATAATTAAAACAAAATTGAATTGAAATTGAATTAAAAGTATGATAGTTTATGCAAGTGATTTTTTTTTTTTTATAAATAAGGAATGCAGCTACTATTTTGAATACAGTGTAAAATATCTATGAAGTATGTGATGATTATTACTGTGGTAAGTCACATGTCCTGAACATATTTTAACTAGTAACTAATACAAAGCATTATAAAGCTCTGCTAGTGCCTGTAATGGAAGTAACTGACCAGGTACTTCCCTGTTTGTGTACTGTGAGGAATTTTAAATGATCTATAATTACATTCGGAACTAAATGAATTCAAAATAGTAGCTATATTCTTTATTTATAAAAAATGACAGTAATAATCACTTGCATAAACTGTCATATTTTTAATTAAATATTGTAATGTATAATTATGCTTAGAAGAACAATGGATATGGAACGTAGTTATGTGCCTTATTTGTGAAATGTTTGTATGATAATCAGTAATAACCACATATTTCCTGAATCATACCCTTTGCATATGCTGCACTTATGTTTTCCTACACCTTACTTAACAGGTACTTACTCTGTCCTTATGGTGTGCATTATTTGTAAAATGTTTGTAAGACACTCAGTAATAACCACATACTTATAGTATCATACCCTTTACTTTGTACTTATCTTACACTTTATTTTACAGGCACTTACTCTGTACTTCACGGTAATTAGCAGGCTGTAATTTAAAGTATTACCAATAATTCAAGATTTGTATTCATTAGTTAGTGCTTTTCAAGGCAATATTCTCTGATTTACTGATGATTGTACAATCTTCATATTTCTCATACCTTTCCACCCATGCTCTTTGTAGTTTCTATCATTCCCAACCCTGCACCAGTGCAAATTCACACACTCATTTGCATGCACATGCATTTGGAGTTAAGGTGCTGAGAAAGTAATCCCTTCAATCAAAGCCATCATGTCCTATTAACTTTACAAAGATTCCTAATTCTATTCACTGCCGAAGACTCCTTTATTCATTTTTTTTGTATAGTATAGAAATCTATTAGGTTTGTTAAGCCTGCCTTAGCCTTCACCTTACCCCCCCTTATATTCTCTCTCTCTCTCTCTCTCTCTCTCTCTCTTTTGCTTCCTCCATGTAGGGTCAGGCTAGCCATGGCCATAATCCAAATCCTATTGTTAAAAAACAAATTAGAGATAGATACAGGGGTACAAAATTGTCAAAATTAAAAAATAAAAAGACTCTAATCTACATGCAGTAAAAGTGCTGTATTAAGGCCAGTCATTGGTAAATTAACAAAATAAATGCACTGCCCATAGAAGAAAAGGGGGGATAATAAGCAAACGCAGAATATCAGTTTTAAATGAGAAAAGTTTACCTCCAGCAGAAGCTAAAATATAACACCGACGCACCTTTCTGGTCAAAAACAACAACCTCATTTCAGAACCAACCTTCATTCCGAACCATCATAATTATTTTAACTGCTTTTCACTGTTCAGCCACTCGATTATGAAAGCAAGAGGACATACTCACTGCGTGTTCAAGTGACCAACACACACCTGGATCGTCGATTTGAACATTTGGGTCCATTCAGTGATACAGCTACAGTCAGGGTTGCAATCACAGATGTGGATGAACCACCTGCATTTGGTCGTACCCATTATATCTTTGAGGTGGATGAGGACACACCACCTGGTAGTCCTGTAGGAACTGTAAGTGCCCGTGATCCTGATGCTGCCAATCACCTGGTCAAGTAAGTGATAGATGAAAACCTCCTAAATGGAAAATCTTTCTATTTGATTGTTTGTTTGTTTGATAGCATTATTATTATTATTATTATTATTATTATTATTATTATTATTATTATTATTATTATATAATTTAGCATCGGCCGGTGTAGCCCTTTTAATTTCAGACATCATGCTTTTTTCATATGTTAATTACGTAGGTGACTTACTTTCTATAGCTATATTCTCTAGTCAACATTTTAATTACATATCACTAGATACAACTGTGCCAACATGACTAATTAAGAAAGTCCTAGGAGTATTTCACTTAAAAAGAAAAAAAAACCTAGCATATGTCAGTCGTAAGCCAAAGTAGGAAATCAGACTATAATAGCATAAAATTATTGGAAAATCCACAATTTCTGGTACCAACCAAAGATCACAGTCCTATCCACTTGTCTTCTACTGGGTGACATTTTCCCCTTTGAAATTAACCTTTCGCTCCTACTTTTGCTCTTAACAAAACATGTTATTACAATTCCACAAATTTGTCCTTTAAGCCCAAACATTATCCTGCCATAATGTGAGGTTCTGCAACACAGCATTCATTAAAGCAATGGTTTGTATGTGTGAAGATTTGTTATATTCAGTTACAGAGAAAGCTGCTGTAATGAAAAGCCAGGCTACCAGACTATCAACTAACAAATAATAAACTGTCAGCTGTGTCAGAAAAGATGCCACCAGAAATGTTGCAAAACACCAAATATGTAGATTTACTATGCAGGATATAAATATAGTGACACATTAAACATTGACATGTGATACTCCATTATAATGGCTACTCTTGTCACATTGTGATGTTTTCTACTTGGTTAAATCAAATAGCAGTTTTCAGCTTTTCATCTTCTACTGTTTATCTGTATGTGGCTATGTTGTCTTTGTGTGCATATCATTGGAAAGGTGAAAGAAAAGCAAATTATTCATGAATTCTCTGCTGGTAATTTTCCCAAGGAAGCTGAGTGGCATGAGTACAGACATTGTTTATTCCAGTATACTTATGAATTCCTTCCAACATCTGTAAGTCACAAACGTGATTTGAAAGAGCCTGCATTGTTTGTGTCCTAACACACACACACACGCACACACACACACACACACACACACGCACACGCACACACACACACACACACACACACACACACGCGCACACACAGTCTGAAAAGCAGAAAGATGTCACTCTGGCTCTGTAAAACACATCATACTACACTGCATATTTAAATGTCACCAGCATATATAAGTTGACATTGATAAATGGGTCTAAAATAAGGGATTTTCTTCCTTTCATTTCCGACAACAAAAGAAATAGGATAGTCAGTATGATCAGCGGTTAAGCTCTTTCAAATGAGACCTAAGGAAATGTCACATTATTAAAGCACATTCACTCCCAGGTGAAAAAAATTCCGTTTAATTATAGCTACCTAATACACCCAGCTGACTATATAATCAGCAAATGTATTGGGTAAATAAATAAGAAATTCTACAAATCTATGAATGCCATTAAAAACATGGAACATTACTGAACAGTATATTTCTCGGAAGGAGTAAGTGGCTCAGCCCAAACACTCTTAGCTGTTTGGCTTTTAACATTGATTTGGCCAATAACATATTTCCTTCTAATTGGCAAGTCAAGCCGTATATATTCTCCAACATTTATGAATAATAAACTAGTCCCTAAGTGTTTATTTGGCTGCTTCCCAAATGCAGACCTTGTTCAGGGTCATTAGTAATAACTATATGATGAACACTGCTTGCCTGCACTAAAGCCTAAAACTGTGTGTGCTTTCTCTGCAGATACACCATCGATCGGCATACAGACCTAGAGAGGCTGTTTAATATTGACTCCAACAATGGCACCATCAGCACACTGCAAACTCTGGACAGAGAGACATCCAAATGGCACAATATCTCTGTCTTGGCCACCGAAATTAGTAAGCTCAGATTTCTTTCTTTAAAGGCAGAATTGTTGTGAATTGTTATTCCTCCAATTTACCAATAATTTGTCCAATGCATTTTCTTTTGAGTAGTGAACATGAAATTAAATACTTTAATTACTTTAATACTTTAAATATTTAAATTTCTCAACATGCATAACTCAGGAGACACAGGAGACTGGATGAAA
>JAOVVF010000051.1:10076095-10091134 GCA_028565595.1 Duopalatinus emarginatus
AGGCAAATATAGAAGCCCCTAACTCAACCTCAAGTGGTTGAAGGTAGAGCTGGCTGTGGGCTGTTGGTTTATAGTGTCTTTATGATTTCAGTTTTGGGACTTAATATTGTTTTATAATCTTATATTATACCTGGGTTGAAATTGACAGAAAGGTCATAATTTTAACAAGAGCATTTTATAATTTAGTAAAATTGTTTTTTTTTTTTGTTTTGTTTTGTTTAAATAGAATTTCCTGACAAAGTCAAAAAGTCTTGATGCAATAAACAAATTTATTTAGTATTTTCATGAATTTAAAACCTACAAACGGGTCGGTCACGACCCTAACACTAGAGGAAGGCTAACCTAAAATGTTATCCGTGCAATTCCAAAACCTATAATCATAGTCAGTCGATTGACTAACATTATATGTATAGAAATAAATACTATGTTTTTAATTCCCTGCACATACTGTTGTTGGCAACAATTCAAGAACAAAAGAACAAAAGAGATCACAGTCCATATAGAAATGTTCAGTGTTATAATTTTTGTTATCTTAGTTGCCAATCCCTTTATCAAAAAACAGTGTAATGTTCTCATGACATTGTTGTATTTATTTTTAAACACAGTTCTACATTTCATAAGTCCGTTGATGATTAGGATGTGGGTTGTCACTTGTGGTCACATGTACGGCACTGCTTAATGATTTATATACAAGAGATCTGTTTGAACAAATCAGGCAGATAATGAAGACAAGACATCAAGACAGGTTTAGACAAAAACTGTTTTTGGACAGATGAGATGAAAATAAGTACCACACATCACTGTATATATATGGAACTGGCTCGTTTGCCATCTTAATTATGTCCTGAAGCAGCAGGTCTAATTCTGAATGCATGATTTTAGCATTTTACTCGCATAAATTCAACCACATACCTCAAAAGTACTCTACTTGGAAATAAATGAGGCACAGAGTTTTTGAGGGCAAAACAAAAACTGTCAAATTCCTGAGCCGTTAAAATCAGTCAATCAACTTTACCCCAGCTGAAATGATTCTCACTGAGTAAATGAAAAAAGCTTACCAAATTAGAAAGAAACTGACAATGACTTCATTAAATGTATGGCATAGTGTTATAAAACTAATAATAACAAAAAAGTAAAAAGAAATGGACATGGCATGTGCTATATGGCATTCAGACATGACAAATTCAGAAACTGAAGAGAAACAATGCAAAGTTATTTTCTTGTACAACCTTACCTCCGTTATGTCAGTTTTCAGCATAGAACCTCAAATTAATGCCATGTAATGTAACCAACATAATATCATATGCATGCTATTAATAACAATACGTTTGTACAAGTAGAATTATTTATGTTACTCATATGTCCTCTTAATGCAAACATCCTTCAGCTTTCCATTGTCTCTCAGACTGACCTCCTATTTTTGTTAAAATCGCTGCTGCATTTTCTCATTCCCTGTCTTGTATATTAATGTGTGTTGCATTTTTGGTTTATTGATGTATCTTGCATTTAAAGGTCACTGCATAATGATTGATTTATTGCTTTGTAGCAAATCTAATCTGACGTTACATAGCTAAAACAACAAAGGCAATGACTGTCTTTGCAACAATTTTATTTCAAGGTTTATCTGTTAAATGTTATGTGTAATTGCACCAGTAGGACTGCTTAAATTTCACAGTACTGTCCCCAGTGTGGTGACAATAAAAAATCTTGAATCAAACTTTTTTTTTCCCCCAGGTACATCACTACAAACTAGAGTCCCTGTGTTTATCAAAGTCCGGGACGTGAATGACAACGCTCCTGAGTTTGCCATGTATTATGAGACCTTTGTCTGTGAAAATGTCAAAGCTGGGCAGGTATGTGATTGGAGCCAAATATATAATCATTTTAAAAGTTCCATTATATGTCCTTGTGAAGTCTGGTATTTACCAACAATTGCTGCATATGAAATAAAATAGCATGAAGAACAGAAATCAGAAAATGATGATAATGAGCTAAATAATGATAATATGGGCCTATTATTATTATTATTATTATTTTTTTTTAAAGCTTATTCAGACGATAAGTGCCGTGGACACAGATGAGCCTCTTGTCGCACACAAGTTTGTCTTCAGCCTGAGCACAGTCAACCCTAACTTTACCATTTTTGACAATGAAGGTAAATATTCTAGGGTGAAACACAACTCATTACATGAAATACTGCAATGCATTTTGTTCTATGTCAGAAGACAGTAAATTTTGATAGTAAAAAAAACTGAAAATAAAAATGCTTTAAAGAGATTTTCTCAGGATAAAGTGATACAAAAATGACTAGGATTTATTTAGCACTGGATGACAGAGACATGGCCATTAATCCTGTTTTTTTTTTTTTAACTTCAGATAACACAGCTCGGATATTGACACGCAGGGGCAGCTTCAATCGACACGAGATGAGTTCATACCTACTGCCCGTGGTGATTTCAGACAATGACTACCCTATACAGAGTAGTACAAGCACTCTGACCGTGCGAGTGTGTGCCTGTGACAGCCGTGGAAACGTGCAATCATGCAGTACTGAAGCCTTACTGCTCGCTGCTGGTCTGAGCACCGGAGCGCTCGTCGCTATCTTACTCTGTATCATCATTCTGCTCAGTGAGTAGACTTTGTAGTAGCATAACATATCCAGAGTCTATCTTTTCAATAGACTACTATTTAAATAATCACCTTCCCAGGTATTTGACTTCTATCCTAATCAAGGACTATCTATTTAAATATCAGTAAAAGCTACACAATTGTTCTGACCACAATCATACCCAATATATCTTTGAATTTAATTTAACTGGAAAACTAATTGACTAGGCTAAAAAAAATATTGCTACCAATGTAATAATATACACAGCCTGGCCTGCCATACGCAGCATGCAGTTTCACACTATTCTGCATTTGTGCTTTGTCCAGAGTCCTTTGTCAAAGTCTTCTCCATTAAAAAAAAAAAATCACTCACGGCACAACCTGTTCATTCAGTACATTCAGGGACTCCAGCTGACTTTATGTATTTATTGATTTATTTTATTTTAGTCTTATTTTATTTTTCATTTATTATTTTACTTCTCTTTATTTTAGTTGTATTTTTTAATGAACAATATGTCCTGTATTTTCCACCTGTATCTGTTAGGCCATCCTTCATATGTTCTGCCAACCTGTATTGTGACCTACATCTAGTCTCTCCATGATGAATGTTGTAAAACAGTGTGAATCACAGTAAACAGTTTGTACCTCGCAGCCACTTCATTGTTGCAGCCATGAACAGATTCTATTTATAACATCCCTAAATGCATAACCCTTGGTGGGCTGACTCTCGTATTTCAACCCCTGAATAGTGTTGAAATAGCTTATTTAGATTTTGATTTTGATTTTTTATTATTGTCATGAACAGGTCTTAATAAAATGCATATTAGCTGTCACACTGGTTTAGGAATTTGGGTTATGGAAAATTGTAGAACATCCATCGCCATACGTTCTTTTGTCTTTCATTATTATTTTGTAATATTAAATTGCAAGTATTACTAAACTTGGTTAATTCAAGCAAGAGTGAAATTGGATAAGGTTTAACATTTTAAAGCCAATCCACCTACTCGTCCAACTACTCATATTATT
This sequence comes from Duopalatinus emarginatus, assembly GCA_028565595.1. Classification (NCBI taxonomy): domain Eukaryota; kingdom Metazoa; phylum Chordata; class Actinopteri; order Siluriformes; family Pimelodidae; genus Duopalatinus; species Duopalatinus emarginatus. The sequence goes on from JAOVVF010000051.1 coordinate 10,079,729, forward strand.
AAGAAGCAGGAAGAAACCTTGAAGAAACCAACATGGATATGCAAAGAGCATGCTGGGGACTGTTTTTAAAGCATAACCAAATGTGCAACCCTAGTCTTTCACAAGGTTTTATGGTGAATTTACGGTGAATAAATGTCGTTTAGGTCATTCTTATATTCCCAGGGTCCTATATTACCCAGATCTAAAATTCTAAATATGTGCTCTTCCAGGGTCCTAGGATCCAGGCCCTTGATTTGGGTGTGTCATACACTTCCACTATCAAAGGCTACACTTATGGCATTTAGTAGATCCTCTTATCCAGAGCAACCTCCAGAGCATCTATACATACATCTATACCTACATTTATACAACTGCAGTATACATAAATTGACCAAGTCTGACTGCAACCCAATAGTGTTGGTGAACATTTATACCTTTATAGTTTTGTTATCAATTAACTAAGACAAGTAAACCTGAATATGCTTCAAAATCAACAATTCACAATGAGATTTTATCAAGTTATTCAGTAAGTGCGTTTTGGATGTGTTCTACTTTCATCTTTTTTCTCCACTAATGTTCTACAAACAATCGCAAACTAGGCTAAAAGTAGGGCACCCCATTAAGATGTTACTTCAGGTAATACTTATAGAAAGTCTCCCATTCTCTCCCTTCCCCTCTCTCACTCAAAATGCAACATTGGGTAAAAAATGTTTTCATTATTAAATGCATGAAATTGACAGAAAGGCATTTCTGCTGTTGTAAGCCCCTAAGTAGGTCACATGCTTTTGCCATTATAAAACACTACATTTACCTGGATATACTATTGCAATACAGTGCAATAAAGCTTAATGCAAAAAATAAATAAATAAATAAATAAGTAAACAAATAAAGAAAAAAAGAAAGAAAGAAAGAAAGAAAGAAAGAAAGAAAAATCCTGCAGCATTGTTTAAAGTATGCCATACTTATAACCAGAGGCACTCTGATAGGACATTTTCTGAGTATGCCATTTAACCAAGCATGACTCATGTTCCACCTGAGGTATTATAATCTGTGTTAGTACTACTATTTAAGTCACTATGTAACAGAGATTTGTTTGTGCCAGCTTTGTAGCATCACTGTTGACCTTTAACCAATTGCCCTGTGATTCCACTCAGCTTATTTTGCTGCTAAATGCTGCTCAGGTGTCCCCAGTAGAGTATAAATAACACTTATAACAGGATATATCTGTGGTATCTGGCACTAAGATCTTCTGTGGCGCTTCTGCCGGATCAGACCACACAGGCTAGCCTTTGACCTATAAGTGTACAAATAAGCCTTGGTTGACTGTGACCCTATCATCTATTCCTCGGTGGCCTTTCCTTGGCCTAATTTGTTAAGGTACGATCCTTTACACATGGACATTTTTTTTCTGCGATCAACACATCAGCTTTGAGAGCTGACTGTTCACTTCCTGCTTAATAATATAAAGTGTGATTCACTCTTAGTGACTTTGACAATGGCCAAATTGTGATAGTTAGACGACTGGTTCAGAGAATCTCTAAAACATCAGGTCGTGTAGAGTGTTGCTGTTATGCAGTGGTTTGTACCACAATTAGTCCAAGGAAGGACAACCAGGTGACAGAACTGTGGTCACCTAAGACTCGCTGGTCTGATTTCACATACGATCCACACTCTTGGATCGGGTTGTATCATCTTGATGCCAGATACCACAATACACCTTGTGGTACACAATGCCTCGATGTGTTTGAGCTGTTTTGGTTCTAATGTTATGGCTGAGTAATATATAAGACACACACATACAGAGAGAGAGAGAGAGAGAGAGAGAGAGAGAGAGAGAGAGAGATCTTCTACTGTATCTGCTGAAGTAAGTGTCATACAGTTTATGGTTTTGCATAGATTTCTCTGCCTCTAAGACAGCCTTTCCAACAGTCGTCCATTCTTGAGTAGACAGGTGAAAGCACTGATGCTTTAATCTTACCATATATGACTCTTAAGTGCAATACCATGACATTTGCTCATTACCTTCCCTTCTGCTTTGCTCCACCAATTTGGTTGTTCTTCCTGATGAGCTGTCCAATTTACCATCAGACTCCAGCACACTGAAAGCTGGCCACTGGGCCATGACAAGAGGCTGCTGTCTTTACCTAAAACGATCCCTTCCACACTCTCACCCATACATACCCTCAACAAGCCCTCACCACCTGTCGTCCTCCAGTCTGGGCATCATGCAGCACACACATCTCCTCCTGCTGCACCTCCTTTATAATTAACACCTGAGTGGGAGGCAGGGGCAATCGCTCCGTTTACCTGCTGAGAGGAGAGAGCAGCCGCTGATCAGGATAAAAAAAACAAAAAAAAAAAACAGGTTACCAACAGGAGCACCTGCTCTTTTCTCAGAATTTGCTTCCTGTTGAAGGAAAACAGTTAATGCCAGTTTATACATCACATTATACATTGTACATGTTACACCGTTACACCAAATGGCCAAAGAAATGAAAGAACAGAATAAATAAATAAATAAACATAAGTTAGTTGTACCGTTTCAAAGCACATGATATGTGTCCTGTTCTAAGCCTTGGAAGTTCTAAAATATAACATAAAGTAAAAAAAAAAAAAATCCCTACAAAATTACATACTTCAAGGGTACTAAGTATTTATCAGAAATAGTGTGTGGCTTTATTCGCACTATTCCTGACGCATGACACATTTTGAAACACACTCCTCTGCATCTTCTGCTGAGCCACACGCAGTTTCATGCAATGCCAAATCCATTCTTATCTCTCCTCCTGCCCTCAGCCAGTCTGCGGCCTCTGAATGCTTTAATAAACTGATGCACTAGTAGTTCTCATCAGAGGATACTTGATTATTCCCTCTTTTATTATATTTATTTATTTATTTATATTCTGCAGCTTAATGACTGTATATAATCCATTTTTGTTAAGCTTTTTTTCCCCTCTGGTCACTTAGTAAATGAAGGTCACTCCCAGGGTTCAAACACAGCTTTTTCTCTTGCTTGTTGCTATGGTGATCATGCTGGCTTTCAGTCATTTTCTTCATATATACCACTCTAGCTAATGTCCCATCCACACACAGAATGTTTAGGGGACACAAAGCATTGTTTATCTCAACAGTTGCTATGGAAATGCTAATGTCTTTGTTTACTTATGCCTGTTTCTATAGTGATTGTGGTCATGTTTGCCGCACTAAGGCGGCAGAGGAAGAAAGAGCCTCTGATCATTTCCAAAGAGGACGTGCGGGACAACGTGGTGAGTTACAACGATGAAGGTGGAGGGGAGGAGGACACACAAGCCTTTGACATTGGCACTCTACGGAACCCTGAAGTCATTGACACCAACAAGATAAGACGTGACATCATCCCAGAAATGCTCTTCCCCTTCCGACGTGTCTCACCTATTAAAAACAACGCAGACGTGAGGGACTTTATTAACAGCCGTCTTCAGGAGAATGATTTGGACCCCGCAGCACCGCCATATGATTCGCTGGCCACTTATGCCTATGAGGGCAATGGTTCGCTTGCAGAATCTCTCAGTTCACTTGAGTCAACAGCAACTGAAGGAGATCAAGATTTTGATTATCTTAGTCAGTGGGGGCCACCATTCAAAAAACTGGCAGATATGTATATAGGAAAAGAAATGCATAGAGAGACTTAAGATGATGTTGTTATACTGTCCTGAGTATTCTGACTCGTATCACTCCATGAACTTACATGAACATCAACGCTCTTTTACCCAAGTGTATAATCCAGTCAAGAAAGATTCGAATCATACTCAGATTAATTGGGAGATTTGATTCAAAGTTTTATTTTCCTCCTCTCATTCGCAGTCTAGTTCTTCTCTTTCTTCCTCTTCTCTCTGTTTTATATTCCATAAAGATGCCTTTAAAGTTTAGGAACTTGTTGTGATCAATGGTGTGAATAATGTGTTTTGTACGTACGAACAGTGATAGCAGCTTTCTATACTATTGATGTTTACTGCAAAATAAATGGAAAACATTCTGATTATTAGCTTAGCTTTTATTGCAAACCATATATTAAAAATAAATACATGTAAACCTTTTGGTATCTTGGATTAAGAGGCAGTGTTACAGTGGAAGTTTTTATTGGTTCAAAGTGTCAATGTGTGCACTCATCTCAGCACATTGAATTAGATTATGTACAATGAAAAGTGTAATCTTGTAGAAACCTGGTCATACAGTCTTCATTCTGGTCGAATGCTGTCATATTGTTTTATACTGTATTTATATTTTTATACTTATTTTTAAAAATAAAGTTTTGAAAATCTCTACCGTGTTTTAAATATTATTACCATTATTTATATCAGTTTTGGGTTCAATGATTTGACCAGTTTTAATCACAGCAGTATCTGTTATAATAATGGTATACTAAAGTGTGATGTTTTTATTTTCTTTAAATTTTACTTTGAAGAGTTATATTAATATTTCCAACTATTTTTGTATCTGACACTTTCCTGGCACAATGTTTTGTAAAGATGATGTGATTATGAAAATGATAAAGCAGGTTTATGTGGTGTTGTCAGGCAGCAGAGACAGTTGCAAGTGCAGGTTTGACTTTATTGAAACAAATACAAATGCAAAGCAATAGGCAGAATCAGAATTATACAACAAGAGGTTCAATACACAGAGTAATAAATGCCAAAAACAGTATCATGGAAGGGAAAAGTGAACCAGAATCAGGGGGAAAAAATTACATTTTTTTGCAACATAAGAAAACTCAGAGCAAAACTTTTCAGTTATAGCATGTGAACAAGGTGAAGAAGAATATGTGTGGTTTAAGGTAGTAATTAATAATCAGGTGACCTTAAATGTGATAATGACTGTGTGTGATGGGAAATGGAGTCCAAATCGGCCATTTTGTGATGCACTAACAATGCATTCCATGGCTGAATCCTGTTCTAACATGACAAGTTTGGGGTTTTTTTTAGATCTAGATCCATTGTGTCTTAATATATTTGATGTTTAATTGAGTACATTTGTAAGCTAGTACTTATATTTTCAAATGACCTTTTATACAAAACCTAAATATCTTAATCTGCTGATTAACACAAAAGTGGAATGCAGGGTTTTTTGTATATGCCCGCACATAAGGGTTTTATCTATTCATCCCATAGCTATTCTAAGACCTTGTTTAACACCCCTTTATACACTTGTGTATGTCTCCAGATGATTACCAATTGGAGTGGCTCTAATTTGCACTTAGATACATGGACATCTGCCAGAGTAGCAGGGAAGTGGTTTGAAAGAGAAAATGATGCATTTTAAATATTGCTTTATGGATCTTGATCTACTCAAACAGTTCAAGGATAAATTAGCAATGTATGATGTTCTAAAGGTTTTAAAATAGGGTAGAGAGAACATAACATGTGGACACTACTTTCTTAATGATTAAAATAACCTTGGTTGATGATTTTGCTTTAATTCAAATCTGCAGGTTTTTAATAATGTACAAAAACAGAGAGTGTGAGGGTCAAAAAAACATATATTTTGTATTCCTGTATATAAGTATGTATTTATTTAAATGGATGTAGGAATAACCTTTTTTTTCTGGTGATTGTTCTCATGTCATTATACCAGCTTAGGTATCATGCACTTCCCTTTACACCCCACTTGGTGATGTGCATGATCGAAAGTTACATATATGTTCCACATTCGTTTTTAATTGTCTCATCTAACACTTAACACCTTTACACTGACTCAGTTATCCATTGTCCATCCATTGACCAATGCATTGTTTTTTATATGCTAGATGGGCAGAATCTTAAGGTACAATAGGCATCTCAAAAGTATGAGCATATTAATAATTAACAATTTAATATCATTACATTTCAGCAAGACAAACAAAGAGCCAAAATAGCCTTGCTTGGCCTAGCCAATCTTCTGAATCTTCTGAAAACTGCTAGATGATTAGTTTCTAGATTGTGAGTCCATCAGCATGACCCCTGTACTTAAAGACAGTTTGGCAAGAGGAATGGGCCAAAAGTGAGCCACAATACTACAAAAGCTAATAACATTCAGCAAAGTGCTCATGTTAGTTTGTGGTGTCTAAATACTTCCTGTTATCAATATTTTTTTAATGCTTATTAATATAAGCTTTGTTTACATACTATTGACCACATTGCCAGTCTATGCCACTGGCCTCCAGCAGGGGAAAGAGCCAGCATAAGCAAAATACAACTTAGTCCCAGCAGACTTTAGCATAATTCAGCGCTGATGATGAGCACCTGCCACTACATGCATGTTAGCATGCTCAGTAGCAGGGCTCTTCATCTTACCTTTGGTATATTGTAGTGCTGTTTGGAGTGAGGTATGTTAGATAAAGTCTTGGTAATGGCAGACCTGGGTAGAGGGTCAGTGGTAGGGCAAGGCCTGAGGTAATAAAATTTAATAGCAGGCAAAGACATTTGGGTGCAACCTTAAAATGAGAAATAAGGGGCTGTTTTGTTTCTTAGCCAGGCCACACAAAGACGGAACGCTGTTATAGAGGAGTTTAATATAGACAAGTTTAAGCTGTGACGTTTAGATTGCACACTTCCGAGTTTCCTCCTTGGGTGTTAACTGTGGTGTTTAGCCTGTGTGCTTCTGAGTTTTGTTAAGAAGTATTTTAGTTGGCTAAAGCCTTCTTTTCCTCCAGGTTTTGCCCATTGTGATTGTGTGATTTTTTTTATTTTTTTATGATGACCTATGCTTGAGACCTGGGTGCTTGCAAAGCACTTTAGTTTGTCCTATTATCCCCTTTTCTAACTTCCTCACCACAATATCAGTACCAATGTGAGTTGCATCGGCCTCCTTATAGCACAGTATTAGCATGTCAGCCACCTCCACGGGAGACGGCGGAATGATTCCTGCAGGGTTAAAACTGTACATGCTGAGAAGCATTCTCTTTTTCTATATATACTCGACAATGCTTCATAATATATCAGGATTATACTATAATAGGACAGGGTATAATATAATAGGATAATTATACATTTTTATGCATATTTTTTACATATATATATATATATATATATATATATATATACACACACATGCACTGAGCACTTCATACACAGGTGGGTGTCTTTCTGCATTTGGACTCACCACCCTATTCAACCTGTAACATGTCTTTCCTCATATTGTATGCAAAAAAGTGTGTGCACTTTTTGAGTGCATTACCTGATAGAGCTAAAGAAGAGATTGAATTGTTTTCCTTGCTGCAAAGCTAGTTTATTGTGCATTTTCCCCCGTAGATCCAGTTTGTCGGAACCATAAAAGAACAAGTGAGTGATGAGTGCAACTATCAGAATATCTTATACACATCGGTGGGGCATTTTCTTGCTACCAAGCTGGCTCCAATTTAAAGTATGCTCTCAATCAGTCTTTACTCAGAAAAACCCTTAGTGTCTTTGAGTACAAAGGTATTTGTGGCAATGGGGTTGTGGTTAACCTTCAGCTGTAGACAGAGAGAAAGAGGTTTAAACAAGCAGGTAATGCTTGATAAATCTTTGTCCTGATACCATGTTTACTAGTCTACTTATTTGGGTCTCTTTGTGCTCTCGGTGACTGCCCCTGCCATAATGAGACAGAGAGTGTGATAAGGTTTGTGAGAGCACATACATGCTTAAACTGTGAACTTAAACTGTGAACTTGAACAGGATGAAAGCCTTTCAGTTAGATTTCCTTTTGGTTGAGGTATTTGAAAGTGCACTGAAAGCATGGTATAAATAAATACAGAGCAGAGTCTAGAGCTCTGCTTAAATTCTGCCTGTCTCACAAGTCTTCCTCCACAGTCTCACACTCTGAAGATCATCCACTTTTAACTCTAAAAGGATCATCTCTGAACATACAAAAAGGATTTCATTGACTTAAATGTACAGAGCACTTTGCTTTATCATATCATATCATGATTTAATTATTTAATTTCATAACATGTGCTCTGCAACATTAAATACTATGGGTGGTTATGAGGCCAGGTTAACCATTACCTTGGTTGAATAATAGCATATTATGTTGAAGAGAGGGTATAGATGCATTGTGGGCAAGTGGAAATAACAAAGCTACAGGTTCATTACTTACACTTGGGAGCTTTATTGGTTTCCTACAACCCAAGGGTTGGGGAGAATAGAGCTGCTTATTTGCTTATCAGTGACAATGAACAGACCTTTAAGGTTTCAACCCAAAAAACGATGTTCCATCTGCCATCCCTGTTTGCACTATTGAGTGTAAACAGTTTTTTTTCCTTTTTTAATTTTTTTTTTATTGATTATGAGGAACTGTCTGTTGTGAGCAATTGTGCACGCCTGTTAAATTTCGAGTTTTGTTCTAACATTCTTTAAGCTACCACATATTCAGTTTTCTTAATAAAGCTGGCCTTGATATATATATGATCTAAAAACATTGTATCCAAAAGTCAAAAAGCATAATGCAGTTTGATTATAACAAAATCCTTACATCAGATTATTCTCTATCTGTGGAGTATCTCAGCAATGTATTATGGTTTATTTTATTTTAGTTTTAGTCCCTACAAATTCCCTCTAAATTCATCTTTTTTCCATTTACTTGGTAAAAAGCAAAAGTAGGTTAGAAGATTATTATTATTATTATTATTATTATTATTATTATTATTATTATTATTATTATTATTATATCATAGACTACTGAAAACCTGTAATGTTCAAATCTAATTTACCTATAGGGTAAAACTGGACTAATTTCTCATCAACACCTGAATATGAGCAGCGAGTCAGTGAATGGTCATCATAGCTAGAGGGGGCTGACCACAGCAAGGCCATGTCATGACTTGCTCCGGCTGTATCTGTAAATGAGACCTGAATGGACTCAAGGTGACTCAGATGCACTCAAGGTGACCACTCACCACACACACTGTCACTGAATATTAATGGGGCTTGAGTATTTATAAGATGAAGAAGCATCTGTGCAATCCGAAGGCTCAAATGTGCCATTAATGTATGAGGTAACCAAATAAGAAGCACTCATTCCTTTATCTTGCAGAGCTGAAGGTAATCTGAGGAGAGAAGCAATGTGCTGTTCCCATGTGGAGTAATATAAGCAGTTGTGAATTTGCCACATTTCTGTTATGTACATTATTTCTTGTACCCAACTGTAATGCACAATCTAGAACATAATAGCATAATAATAATAAAAAAACCCTCAAACTTATCCTATTATAAATCTAATGTCTAATTGGGATAATTTGTATTTAATAATGTTCCCAAAACCCTTAATGACACTGAGCAGCAGACAGTGTCACATTAAAAGTGCTTAAAATGCATGCAGAGTTCTCATTTATTCCTCAATCAGGAAGGAAAACGTGACATGCAATGCCACCATTAGGCTGCCATGGCTGTCAATGTCAAGACTTTTTTGATTTCTCCAGATATTTGCCACTAGCAAGGCAAGACTGACGCAAAGCACAGCTTCCTGTAGTGGTGGAAACAGTTTAATCACAGGTTTTAGACAGGGTAGGGGACCAGGCATCACACAGTGAGCTATTTGGAGAGAGCAATGACCCATGCACTGCAATGAACTGTGGGGAATGTCTCACGTCCCGCGGGACATCACAGAGTTGCCACGGCAACGTTCTGGGAAAAGATCCTCATATGCATCAATCAGGCTGATCGCAGGAGATGATCATAGTGATCACAGAGGAAAGAAGCTCTCTCGCTCTCAATAACGTTCACTCTCAAGAGGCATACTTAAACTCTCTGTGTACCACATGGAATAATACATGAAAGCCCTCTTGTTATTGCTATGCTGGCACTTTATGGGTTGATGGCTGGCAGAAGGCCGATCTTCAATAAGGTGTCAATTGCCACACGCATCACAGGTCTTAGAAGCTGATGGCAAATCAGTTTTTTAATAAGTTTGTACCATTTTACAGTGCAGCAATGGTCTGTTGAGTCAGCAACCACCAGCAACAATGGTGTGCATGTTATGTATACCCACCTGCAGTATTCAGTTTATAATTTCAGTAATGCCAGCTCTGTTATTACATATCTAATCAATAAGTTACTATAATAAGTTTCAAGGAAAGGTTATGACGTGCCACCACACACAATAGGCAGTGTCTATATATACAGTTGCACTCAAAACCCACATGTTCAATACAAAATCTTAACTTTAATGACTACTGCGGTCTTAGAATTATACAACCCCTTTATGACGTGTTTTTAGTACTTAGTAAAGCACCCATTAGCTGTTATTACCTGCTGTGACTACTGTGATGGCCACTCCAGTATCTTTCAGGACTTTTGAAACCAAGTCTTGGTGGTCTGCTTGGGATTCTTGTTCTGCTGGAACGTCCAAGGACACCCAAGCTTTAGTTTTCTCACAGAAGGCATGATGTCTTCGCCTAGGATTTTCTAATACCTGACTGGATCCATTGTGTCTTTCACATGCTGCATTTTTCCAGTGCCAGAAGTGCAAAGCAGCCCTAGGGTATCACCAAGCCACTGCCATGCTTCATTGTAGGCAGGGTGTGCTTTTCAACATATGCTTTATTCTTCCTCCTCCAGACATCTCGCTGAACCATAGGTCAAAAAAGTTCTAACTTTGTTTTATTGGTCAACAGAACACAGTCCCACAGTGTCTGTGGCTTATATGGTTTTGAACATAGTTCAGCTGACTTTTCTTTTGCTTTTGGGTCAGAAGAATGAAAAACAATAAATTAAACATTTGCTGGAAATAACACAGTGAAAGTTTGTTGAAGCAAACCAGCCTCAGACTATGACCAAGCAGTGGCTGAGCAGTGGCTTGGTGATAGTCTGAGGCTGGTTTGCTTCAACAAAGTATTCATTAAAGGTGTGCATATTTATACAACCATGTTATTGTATGACATTGTATGTTATTGTTTATCCATCAGAGAAAAAAAATCTTAAAAGATCTATAAATGTATAAATGTATAGCCCTTTTCATTATTTCTGTGAAGCTGCTTTGGGAAAATGTCTATTTTTAAAAGCGCTATACAAATAAAATTGAATTGAATATGTGTGTGTGTGTGTGTGTGTGTGTGTTTTGGTTACTTAATGCTGGCTCTAATGTGTTATTAAAACTTTCATGCTATTAAAAGAACATATATACACCTACTGATCCATTATGACCTCCACTGTAGCATTTTTAATTAAGTTATTGTTTTTATTAGTTGTAATTTCTGATTTTCTTTCTTTTCTTTCTTTCTTTCTTTCTTTCTTTAATATTTCCGTAGTTAATATGAAATGGCTAGGTTTCACAACATATTAATTTAATCATATACAGTATGTATGTTTGTATGTATGTATGTATGACAATGGATGAAGATCCCTAGTGTCTTTATTTGCTTTATTTTGTGAATTAAATTGTGCATTTGTTTACAGAAAGTTTTAATTGATTGTTTTCTATAAAACTATAGAAAAT
>JAOVVF010000051.1:10099306-10109877 GCA_028565595.1 Duopalatinus emarginatus
TATATATGTGTGTGTGTGTGTGTGTGTGTGTGTGTGTGTGTGTGTGTGTGTGTGTGTGTGTGTGTGCACGTGAATGTGCATCCTCCCTTCAGTTAGTACATATTGTAGTAAGTACATTATTTATGAAAATGAACAAATAATTCAATAAAACTGCATTCATAGGTAACAAGGCTGACTATACAAAATGCTTGGTGTCAATTTACACCTGGTTTTAGGATGAAGGCAAACATACAACTGTTTGCCAGTAATTGCCCTAAGTTTACTGCTTCAAACAGAATATGTCAGTTGCATTTACCAGTTTCGCGCATCATCTATCAAATACATATTTATAAGAGAGAGAAGTCCCTGTTTTGTTGTTTAAATGTGAAGCAAGCCTTATACACATCACAAAATACTATTTGATACTAATTGCCCTAAAAAATGTGGCCTGCGCACTTTTTCGTTTCTTTCTACCTTCTACCAGAGGAAAATTTTTTTGTTACTGCCTGCACTGACCAATTTTACCATATTGGACTGACAAAAGTCATGTCTTTCCTCCATTTCAGACCCTCTATGGCTGGTTCTAACTTGCATCAAATGGTTTTAATTCCATAACACTCAACCTCAATCATCACATTTTCTTTTTGCTCCCTTGTTATTGCCACAGCACAGTTTCAATTTACAGTACACTTTGTCAATAAACTCTCCAGTGAGACAGAATTCAATTATAAGAGAATCAACTGTCTGAGCAGTGGAATTCACATGAGCATGAAAGCATATGGGCAGGTACTTTCTATTTACAGCATATATATATATATATATATATATATATATATATATATGTGTGTGTGTGTGATAGATAGATAGATAGATAGATAGATAGATAGATAGATAGATAGATGGATAGCAGTAAACAGTAATAAATCATACAAAGCCAATATTAAATGTAGCTATGCTTTGCTGTTCAACACATGCATGAGTTGTGTCACATACGCTGTGTGCATATTCCTAAGAAAAGTATGTTAATTAGCTTGAGCATCTTGGAGAATGTGTCAGCCCTTTGGTGGAGACACAGATTGTCTAAATGTTTCTGATTTTGCAGATAAAAACCAAACAGACATATTGTGATTTTTGTCCGAAAAGTGAAGCACTTTGTAATAATTAGCTTTCTCTACTGCCATACAAACATTATGTATTTATTTGTTGTTAATGTGTGTTGTGCTTGTACAATTCAATCAGACACACCAGTGCTGCTGAAGTTTGTAAACCGCTCAGTATCACAGCAAGTCTGTGTCTACCAAGCTAATAGTTCACCAACAAAAGATATTCAGCTAACAGCTTGGGCAGGGTTAGGGTCCTGTTTTTGGCAGGGTCCTGTGATCACTGGTGAGAGACTAGAGGATGCCTAACACAAGCTGTGCAGCAATGGATGACTTACTGTTTCTAAATGTACATATACAAGATGGACCAACAATGTAGGTGTGTCTAATTGAGTGGCCAGTGAGTGGACACACTGGTAAAAAACTCGAGCCACACTGCTGTGTCTGATCCGATTATACCAGCACAACACACACTAACACACCTCTACCACATCAGGGTCACTGCAGGGCTGACGATAATCCACCACCAAATTAATACCCACTCTGTGGTGGTGCTGACCATGGAAGAAGAGGGTAAAATAGGGCTAAAGCAGAGAAACAGATGGACTACAGACTGTATAGTCTATATAACTGCAATGTGCACCTTTATTGTCAATGGAACTGATAAAATGGACAATGACTAGAGATACACCTGGGTGTTGTATTGCTCATATATATGTATATAAAATGATAAATACTGTTATGGAATGATGCTTTAATACTGAAGGTGCTATTCTTACCGATTTTGAGTGAAGCGATATGACCTTAATATGTCAGGAAAGCTGACACTGTCTGACTCAGACTGCCAATATTATGTCAGCATCAGCACTTCAGAAGCAAAAGTAAAACTGGAGTGCACTCAAGAGCAAATTGCAACCTCATGGAGATCAGCAAAGGTTGCTAAATGTCAGGCTGGTTAAATACTGAAAATACTTGACCTCAGAATGTTACCAACTAATATAAACTGCTCAAAAAAATCAAGGGAACACTTAAACAACACAATGTCAACTCCAAGTCAATCACACTTCTGTGAAATCAACCTATCCAGTTAGGAAGCCACTCTGATTATGTGCAAATGGAACAGACAGCAGGTACAAATAAGAGGCAATTGACATGACAACCCCTATAAAGAAGTGGTTCTGCAGGTGATGACCACATTTTTCTGTTCTTATTCTTTCACTTTTGCATTTTGTCAGTGTCCTCACCCCTAGAGGTTGCATGAGGTGGTGTCTACAACCCACAGAAGTTGCTCAGGTAGTGCAGCTCATCCAGGATGGCACAACAATGCGTCAGAAACTGGGGCTTGTGCATAACTGTCAGAAACTAGGGCTTGTGTTTACAGCCTAACACCCTGCAGGGTGATTGGCATTTGCCAGAGAACACCACAATTGGCAGATTCACCATTGGCACCCTGTGCTCTTGACGGATGAGAGCAAGTCCCCACTGAGCACATGTGACAGACGTGACAGCGTCTGGAGATGCCGTGGAGAACGTTCTGCTGCCTGCAAAATCCTCCAGCATCACCAATTCGGCAGTGCGTCAGTAATGGTGTGGGAAGGCGTTTCTTTGGACGGCCAAACAGCCCTCCATGTACTAGCTAGAGGTACCCTGTCTGCCATTAGGTAACATGATGTGAACCTCAGACCCACTGTGAGACCATATGCTGGTGCAGTGGGCCGTGGGTTCCTTCTGATGCATGATGATGCTAGGCTTTATGTGGCTGAAGTGTGTCAGCAATTCCTGCATAATGAAGGCATTGATGCTATGGACTGGCTTGACCGTTCCCCAGACCTGAATCCAATCATACACATCTGGAACATCTGCGACATGTCTTGTTCCATCCACCAAACGACATGTTGCACCACAGACTGTCCAGGCGTTGTGTGATACTGTAATCCAGGTCTGGGAGGAGACCAGGCATGTGGAGGCCACACACACCACTGAGCCTCATTTCAACTGGTCTTGGGGAATTTCCACTGAAGTTGGATCAGCCTGTAATTTGATTTGAAGTCCAGATTTATGGTTAAGACCGTAAACAACCTACAAACCAAACTGTAATCTTGCAGCCTGTATTTAGTTGTTTGTCAGTGGAAAGTATCACTTTTGTGATCTGATTTGTCAATATTACAAGATGTTGGAACAAGTTATCTTTATTTAAGTGCTAATTAACGTAACATAATAAGGTAAATACATTTCATAAAGAAGATAGAATGCACTCGTGATTCACTATTCATGTTACACAGACAAAGTTTATTAACAGCATAAGCTGTATTCCGTTGTATAAACTTTACTACAGCAATGAGCATTGGTTTCAATAAAAACTGTTACATTTCTAAGCATTTAGAGGGTTTTTTGATTATATACAGTAAATAGTTCCAATAATCTCACAATCAGTGCAGGTATGTGTGTGTTAAATTTAAAGTAATTGAAAAAAAAGTTGAACACATTTTATTTTTATTTTTATTAACGCTAAATGTTTTGAAGCATGGTTGTGTCACTTTTTGAATAAAATAGGGATTAACTGTCCAAATAGCTTTTAAACAGGTATTAACACACTTTGGTACACCAGTCTAATACCTGTACTTGGTACGTCCCCAACAAAAGTGTAGATCAAGCAGAATTATTCCATAGGCCATGAACAACATACTTCCTGCACAATGGTCCACAATTCTGTTGTATTCCAAGGTGTAGGATTTCTGTGTTCCAGAAGCATCCCAGATGTGTCCGATAATGTTGCAATCTGGTGACTCAGATGCTCTTCTAACCATAATTTGCCATCTCTAAATGTGTTAGGCCACACATTGTACTGTCAGAAAAGGCCAAACCCTTCACATTGATAGCAGGACATAAATGGGTCATCAGAAAGGAGGCACACATAGTGTTCAGAGATGTTTGTAGACGTACCAGGTTAATTTCCATGGTATGAATTGAAATGTTAAACAGTGGTTCACATTTGACTTAAAGTATTCAACATGGTCTAGGACCACTTAATAATTATGAACTTGAGATTACCAATTTAAAAATCAGTTACACTTTCCATGCAAACCAAAATAAGAGAGTAGCAGCAAGTGGAGCTTGTTATTGCCAAAGGCACATGTACAACATGAGATGGGTCGTATCGGTCATCAGTAATATTAGGGTACTTAGAATGACAATCAATTGGCCAACGTTTTAAAAGATAAAGGGTTCTCTGTCTAGTAGAAGCGTGATCCGTGCACATTGTCAATAATGGATCATTGTGATACAGCTGTACACTTAAACACACACACACACACACACACACACACACACACACACACACACAGGACTTTCCATAACCACAATGATAAATGTAGCTAATTATAGCTACTAATGTCTAACCCTAACAATAATATTACCTTAGGAACGGAAAACCTTTGGCTTTTTTTGTTTCATTTTTGGAATAAATATACTGTTTTTAAAATAAAATGTTTAGTAAAGTCAGGATATGTCTTTTGTTCTGACATTTCACCAAGAGTGTAAATTTATCCTGGCAGTGTATGAGGAGTCTTTGGTAAATGTTCTGAGATTTCACATAAACCCGTACACAGAAAACAAGAACACAACCTCAGAAAAACAATGCCTTGGGGTTGTCATATGCAGTCTTTTAACAAATTTTATATAAGTAAAGTAAGTGACATTTTCAGCTTTGTGAATATTTTGTGAACAACACAGGCTAAGACTTAAGTGCTTTATATTGTACTTGATGTATTACAAAATTGGATTTTCTACAGCAATATATAAAGCAGTTAAATTTGTTAAGCTTCCTTGGTTTTCTCAATGAGCCTTTAAAGAGTTCAAAAAGTAATTACTCATTGTGGAATATGTGATCATATGAATAATATTTAACACATTTTTCAAGCTTGGCTGTCTCTGACTATTGCATACAATTTACGTACAGTAAACACTAAGTCCATGACTACTACTATTATTACTGTACATACTTACAGTATAATTACTGATATCAAAAGACCATGTATGCTAACATGATTAAATTGTTCTCTTAAAAGTCTTATATTATGTTCCAACTTGCCTGAGTTTTGCTGTCTTTGTGTGCACATGTTATTCTCACACTCAAAATCTTGGCTCTCTATAGGTGAAATATTTCAGGAAACCCAGTAGGAGGTTGTGTTTCCTTAATGATCGGGGTGAGAGATAAAATGATGAATATGTTATGATAAGTGATTGGCAAATGATTTGCTCATTTCGAAAAAGTCTTTTACTCATGTTGGACAAACTGCTTCACAAAAACTAATTAAATTTCTCTCTTTTCTCTCACCATACTCAGAACAGAACATATTGGGGACCTAGATATTTGAAACACTGCATTCTGTAATATTAGGTAGAATTAGAAATGTAACTACTGCTACTATTACAACTACTACTACTACTACCAGAAGTGGGTAGTAACATACTACATTTACTCTGTTATATTTACCTATAACAGGAGTAACTTATTGGATACATTGTACAGCATTGTTTTTTACTTTCACTTGAGTATATTTGTAAAGAAGAAGCGATACTTTTATACATTACATTAAGCTGTATTCTGCTCACTACATGCTACTTATTTTTAATGTTATGTCTAATGTACAATGTCCAGTCTCTTTGTTTTGTTTTATTTTGTTGAGACTTCCAAAAGAGGCTCGGTCACATGATTGTGGCTCACCAATCAAATGTAGGAACTAGGGACTTTTGACTCAGTTTCACCAATCAAACAGAGCCAAGCCATCCCGCAGCAAACTCAGGCAAAAAAGAGCACAGAAGCACAGTACATTGGCAGAGACAATGGCATACGTTTTGCAACAACCTGAAGAGAATTAAATTTATGTTACTTTGTAAAGATATAATTTATTAATTTATTTATTAGAAATTAATCAGGTGACTACTTTTTAGTTTTACTTATGTCATATTATTAGCATTAGTAACAATACTCTTACTTCTAAAATTTTGGGTACTCTACCCACTTCTGACTATTACTACTACTAATAATAATACTAACAATAATAATTTCAACCCTCTTCATACTTGCTACTTATTTTACTGTTGATTTTGTTGTTTACTGAATGTTTTATTAATGAGTTCATGTGATGTATGGTGGCCTTGAGTGCCATAAAAGGCCATTAAATTCTTCTTCTTCTTCTTCTTCTTCTTCTTCTTCCTCTTATTATTATTATTATTATTATTATTATTATTATTATTATTATTATTATTCAAGTTCCCTTGCTTCCTTAGCTTCAGATTAGGATTTTAAATACAGGTAAGTACAGGTAATGAATGTATTATTCTTCATCAGTAAAACAATTCACCACTGCTTACTAAAATAGAAGATATTAAAAAAAAGATAGCTACATCCAGATAATACCTAAATGAGATTTTGTCTGCCCAACAACAAGGTCTTTATATTCTAAACTTTTATATTAAACAATTGTGCATCCATCAAAATGGCCTCCAAATTGCCATTTTAACCATTATCTATACCTCTTTATTTCCTTATATTGACACTAACATTGTTCAGTATCCATTCAGTATCAGTTTAACTTTAATATTTGGTGTGAAATCATTGATTCGTGGGTATAAGACTAAACCAATCATGCAGGCCTATTATGGATGATGACAGAAGGGCAATGAGTTTGAATTCCCTGATTGTGTGTGCACAACATTCTGTAGATTCACATTCATGCTTAGAAGAAATTCGACTTTAGCAATGCTAGAGGATGAATCTTCAAAGAGGACAATGCTCCATTAGCTACAAGCCACATAGTTTATTCTCTAAGGAGAAGAGTTTGTATCTCAAGGCATGGTCTATCAACCAACAGTTCTGCACAATACGCACAGGTCTATAAAGAAAATGTTATGTGTATGTATAGGTTGAAAGCATTCACAGAATAATTTATTTATTATTTTACTCTCAGTCTTTCCCCAGGGGGCTGCATGCAATCACAGGGCCACTTTGTTTGTTGGTCTAATCATCTGTAGCCATTTATTCTGTGTACCGAGGCTAAGTCTTTTATTCGGTTAGTTGTCTCACAACAGCTGCTTGCTGTTGCTCTACCGTCTTTATGCCTATTCTTGCCACATGCCAAGTTTTCATTTCGTTTCTTTTCTTTTCTTTCTCTTGTAAGGCAACCACCTTTCTTTTGTTTTCTTGTTGCCTGGTTGCAGCTTTCGATCAGCATGCATTGTAATAACCCCCCCCCCAAAAAAAAAATAAATCATTAGTTGTTTTATTTTTTTCATTTATAATTTTTCTGCACTTACCTCCTGAGCTGTACTAATTGAAGATCACAGATATTTAACACATTTTGTGTTTGTTAGAACTCACAGCAAAGGCCTTGGTTTAATTTCCTCTATGGGCAGCCAGAGTCCTTCCTGTGTGCAGTTTGCATCTCCCTGCACTTCCATGGATTCTCTCATGGCTCCCCTGGCACTATTGATAGTGGCTGCCCCCTCATCTAGTTCACTAGTAAGTGTGCTTTACTGCATGGATGGGTTAAATGCAGGGGTCAAATTTCTTTGTGTACAAGCACATAGGTTCAATCACTTCACTGCAGTCAGATGAACTTGTAAAACTAAATTGCACTTACCTCCTGTGATCCAGTAGTAGGATAAACAGCTTATATAATGAATTAATGCATTGGCTGGATGTGATGTCATCAAATTTAACATCCTCTTTATATTGTAACAGTATACAGTGGGCTTGGGGCATTACATTTCCAAGTAAATGATTATTTTACATGGTACATGCATCAGTCTAGACTTTGAAGTTGTCTGACATCATGCACTTTAACACAAGGAGTTACTAGAATATAAGAACCAGATTATCAGATACTCATTGTAGTACAGTACAGTATCTCTATGCATGCATTTTAGTCACATATTTAATTATAATTATAGCCAAATATTTTATGCACTGCAGATATATTGTACAGTATATTAGATGCTCATCCTCTATGAGTATTATATCTATAAGACCCTTGATCAGCTACTGGTGTGTAAGAGGCGATCTGTAGTGGATATATCATTCAGGTCTGTTTCTGCCACATTTCTGATTAGTCTCATTTGTTCACTGTAACCCACGGGACCATAAATAACTCTCAATCTTAGTGTTTACTGGGAAAGGCACAAACACTGACCTATGCCTGTTTCACATTTTGAATATGTTTTGCCCTTACAATTTGTCTGCCTCATGTGTTTTAATAAAACCCTGCATCTGCATGGTCATCTGTATCAGTGTCTGACAAGATAGCATATGAGCATTCAATTTACAAGGCCATAACATAAGCCTCAAATTAATATAACCATTTACCAATATAGCCAAGTAAATCTAGAAAAAATGTGGAGATTTTATTTATTTATTTATTTATCTCAACAATTATTTATTTATTTATCTCAACAAATTATGATACGTTCAAAATAAGTCTACCACTTTTCTGTTTTGCCATTGCAACATTATTATATAAATATAAATAAATAAAAAAAAAAATAAAAAAAAAATATATATATATATATATATATATATATACACGTTGTTGTAGGGCACACGTGACTGTGTTGATCTCCTACACTGATTTCAGGACACACAGTGAGATGCATGTTCTTCGAAACCATCCAGCCCCTACTATTGATGGACAAGCTTATTGAGACAAAGGTGGATTTTGCTGTTGTGTTCCTGAACACGGACTATCTGACCGAAAGACCCCAGAACGTGAGACTACAAAATTGTGTGTCAGAACAAATCATGAGCAGCACTGGGGTTCCACAGGGAACTGTTCTGTCTCCCTTTCTCTTTACTTTGTGCACCTCTGATTTCAGATACGCTTCTGAGACATGCCATCTACAAAAGTTCTCAGATGACACAGTTATTGTGGGGTGTATTAATGAGGAAAGGGAGGTGGAATACAGGATCATGGTCAACAGCTTTGTGGACTGGTGCCAACACAATCAACTTCAACTAAATGGCATGAAAACAAAGAAGCTTGTGGTGAATATCAGGACGAAAAAATCCGTCTCCTCTTGACATCCTTGTTGATCACATTGAGGTAGTTCACCCCTCGGTGTTCACCTATGTGACAGGTTGGGATGAGAGGTAAAAGTAAACAGCCTATACAAGACGGGCCAGAGCCAACTCTTACACCAAAGTACCTCAGCCTCCTCAAGAGGTAGAGGGTAGCTACTAAGAACTTTCTATAAGTCTGTGGTGTTGCCTGCTACACCACAATAGTGCAATATTTCAGCAAAGAATGCCAAAAGACTCGATAGGATCATCAAAAAGGCCAGCTCATTCTCTGGGGGTGGAAATGGACACAGTGGAGATGGTGGCAGAGAGGCGGATACTGGCAAAAAGAAACTGTTGTGAGAAACTTTCCCCATCCCCTCTGCAAAATATTGCTGAGGCAGATGAGTACACAGAGTAGCAAGCTGCTCTGGCCCTGCTGCAGGACTGAACACCATTACCAATTACTATATTAACGCTCTACATCGCACTGGACTAGCCCTTCTGTGCAATACTGCACTATATTTTGTAATACTGCACTGGCACGTTATCACTCTCGACTAGTCTATAGCAATTACCCCATCCATGTGTCAGTACACACTGCACATCTAACTACATTATAGTATGTAAGTACATTAGAGTGTGTAATATAGCATATAGTATATATGTAGCATAAGTATAGTATATAGTATGTAACATATATATATGTGTGTGTGTGTGTGTGTGTGTGTGTGTGTGTGTGTAAAATTCGTGTTTATATATTACATTTGTTTTTATTTTTGTTTTTTTTTTATATATCTTATCTTTTCTTATTTCTGATGTGGAATGGTTGCCTGTGTGTGTGCAACTTTTTTTTTTCCTGTGCATAATCTGTTGAATAACATCTGTCTCATCTGCAGTTATGCATTGGGAACACCTGTTGTGTAAACAGTTATTGATAGTGGTAGGCAAGGTCCTGCAAGGGTTTTTTTAGTGAATTATTAGGTAAAGCTCACGGCTTAATTGCGGTTTTGCCTCTACCTCCATCAGCATGCTGCAAACCCAACATCTTCCAGTGCAACATTTAGAATGAATATTGTATACTTTATTTCTCTGTATATTTTCTTGGAGTTTGTTTGTGATCTGATTATGATTATATTCAGGCTGTTAAACAATCAAAAATGTTTTAATCGCGATTAATCTCCGATTTTCATATATTTACTCACGATTAATAGCATGTTTTTAATCTATGTAAATGAATAAGGCTTTAAAGTGAAATGTTACAAATAAAATGGCGAACACATGTTATGCTAAAAGTACTTTACAAAAGTATTTTAGTGCAAAATGCATAACAAAACCAACTCAATCATACTCTTCGTAATAAAATGAAACTATTGAAATGAAACTTCCCGTTTAACAGATCTTTCACCATCACTCAAACCCGAAACAGTACGTCATCC
>JAOVVF010000051.1:10140288-10165319 GCA_028565595.1 Duopalatinus emarginatus
TGTTAAATGCTGAGCTGTAGTCGACAAACAGCATTTTAACATAATTACCCCTCCCAGTGTCCAGGTGTGAAAGCGTTTTCAAATGTACTATAACATATGGTATGAATGAGGAGATGGCAAACATCAAAACAAATATATAATATTATGTTCTCAATACATTGCTAAATGAATAGTCTAAATAGTCCTAAGAGTAATTATCACTATAGGCTTAAGAGTTTGGCAAGTTCGACACAATCACCCTTGCATGGACATCATTCTGCCACCATACTCTAGTCAGGACGTCATTGCACTGCCACTAAACCGTGGTAAGGGTGTCATCATTCTGCCACCAGACCCCATAAAGTGCACAGGGTTGGGTATTTTATCATGGCATTCCATAGTTGAAATACCCCAACCACACAAAACAGCCCAAAACATAAATTGTAGCATGACATATTGTGGTTACCCAGTGGCACTAGATATGACACTGTTCCTCAGTTTAACTGATTTAAAAATAAACAAAAAAAATGAATAAATAGACTTAAGAAACTACACCAACAAGCTATAACAATAAAACCACATTACATTAGCACCTGGAAAAGGGGTGGGATATATTAGGCAGTAGGTGAACAGTCTGTTGTGTTGCTACATGGTAGGCAAATCAGATGTGCTACATTGCCCTAGGTGTGAGTGTGTGAGTGAAAGTGTATGTGTATGTGGTACACAACAATAGATTGGCGCCCTGTTGAAGGGGTATTCCTGCCCTGCGCCCAGTGATTCTAGGTGGGCTTCAGACAAACCAAGACCCTGAGGGACTAAGTGGATAAGAAAATGACTGACTGACTGAATAAGTATCAGATAATGTCTCTTATTTTATAATTGCACATATTAAGTAGTGAATAATTTAAAAGAAACAAGTATGTTACCTTTCTTGGAAACCAAGGTTTTTTTTTTCTTAATTAAAAAAAAAAAAACAGAATAGATTGGAATAAGGTCATACTAAATATAATCAGTTCCATTAAATGCATTTCCTTACTTCTATTTATTGCTTTATCCACTACTTTTTTTTCACAAAGGTCACTCCTTTTTCATATTTCATATTTTCCATGGTCATGCTGTACATCACTTGCTCTTCATTAACCTTTTTAACTCTGGATGTGAATGACATTTCATTTCAGTGACTTGATGCAGTTTCAAAGATTCCCTGTATGACATTTTGGCATTTATTATTAGCGGTATTTTAGGTTTGCTCCAAAGTCTGCTCCAAATAGTTGCTTATTAATTCTATTCTCATGCTATCTCTGACTGGACTGGTAAAATTATTGCCTCAAAGGTTGTAAGGAAAAATCACCTATGAATGTTTGCTAACAAGTAGCTGGATAACCATGGGCATAGAAATGTTTTTTTTTTTTTTTTAATGTCAACTTCAGCCATAAAAAGCGTTTCAACTTCTGCAGCATAGCTTGCTATGAATGTCACTAATAATAATAATAATAATAATAATAATAATAATAATAATAATAATAATAATGTTACCCGGTACCACCAAGCTTTAGAGGACTGTAGAGTATTTTCTGTTAGGGTTACTTTTTTACTTACAAGTGTAGCCTTACTAGGCAAGATATGTCACTTTAGCACAATTATGTGACTTTGACATACCAGCTGTACACTGAGCTACAAAACCAGTTGTCATGACTTTCTAACTTAAATCATTCTGAAAGGTGTCATAATACAACCTTATTCGAACAAAAATCAATGTCACTGGAATCAGGTGTTGTCAACTTGTTATCAAAGGTAAAGAATGGAGTCTTTATGACAGCTGCTGCCTGTTGAACCAAGAATTTATGTCATTTCATAATATTTGATATATTGCCCAAAACCAATAGTTTATGCAATAATAATAATGATAATAATAATAATAATAATAACAATAACAATAACAATAACAATAATAATAACAATAACAATAACAATAATAATAATAATAATAATAATAACAATAATAATAATAATAATAATAATAATAATATTAATAATAATAATAATGAATAAGAAGAAGAAGTAGGAGTAGAAGAAGAGTTACGTTGTGTGATAGAGATGTTTCCTAATGTAAGCAAAATACATTAAACCCTTTAACATGCACACTATTTGAGAAACTGTTAAAGCTAAAAGAATACAAAGTGTAGAGATTATTATTATTATTATTATTATTATTATTATTATTATTATTATTATTATTATTATTATTATTATTACTATGAGCACCAGAGTATAAATAAAACCATCAGATATAATGTATCAAGTGGACAAAAAATATTAAATATTTAATATGCTACAACTAGGTAATACTACATAATGGAATGGAATCTTTAGTTTCAGGCAGACACCAAGTAACAAAAGACAAGGAAAAAGGGATGCATTTTAAATGACACGATAACTTAATGGCCAATCCTTAGGCCAAATGCAGTGCAATGACTGGAGCACTTTTTAATAGTACTTTACTGATATAAGAACACATTTGCCCAGAAATGAAGCCATTCGTTTTTGATGCACCCATTGGTCTTGCTCTATTCTCACTGTGTCTGTGTTGTAGATATTACTATTAATTTTCATTATACATGCATCCCGCTGTTGATGGACCATCCTGCTCTGGAGGGGTCATTAGTGAACCAGTAAGCGGTCCAAGGGTGGACTGCCAGTTGCCACTCAGTGTCTCTAGATCTACTCCCTCTAGACACTTGTTCTGCAGCTTTCTCTTCCCACAGCAGGTGTCCTGAGTGTGCTGCCATAATTGAGGGAGTACTGCAAGGCTAATGGAAGGAAGCTTATATAAGCTGATATTACAATCATAGGCAGTTGATGTTTTTGAGCTCACTGCTTGTTTCTGTTTAACCAGAAACCTAACATGAATAAAAAGGGTTTTAACTGAAGTTATATTGAGAGATTTTCAGTAATAAAACAATGCCAAGCAAAATAATAACAATAAAAATTATTAAAATTGGAATGGTAATTTTTTTGGGGGGTAATCATAATTATTTTCTTTGCATATTATTACATAGACTGATATGTATGTGATGGTATATTCGGATCAAATTACTTTATAATTAATTAAGTATTAAACACTCAATTCACAACATGGCATCCAAGAGGTAGCATAGGTGCCTAGTAAAGTAGAAATGCAATTCCTGGAACAACTGTAAGTAAGTAAGTAAGTAAGTAAGTAATAAATGCGTAGGTAAACGAATGCAAGTATACAAGAAGCACCTAGGTCGCTGATACACATGTTACAAGACTGAACACGGCATGTAGTAGAAATCAAATGGGAAGCAGAATAGTGTTAGGACTTTTGCCGCAAGTTCAAGTTCAAAGCAGCAAACCGCAATCTTAAGTTTACAGCGGCATGACAAAAGGCAAGCACTTCCAACTTTTCCTGTTCTCATTTCCCAGTTCAGCTGTGTTGTGTTTCTTATTTAAACCCTGTGTTTTCTTTTGTTTGTTGCAAAGTTTTGAATTTCCCCTTGAACCTTTACCAAACCGTTATTCTCCTTTGTATGCTTTTTTTTCTTGCTGTCAATGAACCTTTGCCTGTTTTTTTTTTTTTTTACCTCAATTATTGTTTTGCCTTTGATACCTTGACTGCTTATTGCCTGCCTTTTAGTTTTTGACTTTGCCTTTGGATTACAATGCTGACTTTGTTTACCCTGTTTTTCGTATTATTAAGTACCTGACACTCCAGTCTCTGTGAGTGTCCTTATGCTCACAGCATTATGCATAGTCATATATCTGGACGGAAGTAAAATGATCAGATGAGTTTGGCAAACAGTAACCAATTCAGCCTGCAACGGGAGGCTGAAAAAAAACTGAAATGGCCAATGCAGACAGAACTACTCACAAATAGCACTTGTAAAACAAGAAAATTAACCCAGGACCCCAATCTTTCTTTTACAGAAAACGTATATATTTAATGGAATGCTAATTAAATTGTGGCTTTATTTTCCATCTCAGAGTACCTAAGGACACCTAGCAGAAAATCAGCTCCAATGCATCAATGATATGGTACTGCAGAAAAGCAAAACACCATTTATTCCGTAAGCCACTAATAGCAGACAATAAAAGGCTTTAATTTCCTTTATGTAAAACCAGCATCATAACAACAGTAGTAAATTAATCAGCATATAATATGGCAAAACTAAAAATGAGCTTCATCTGATGATAACTGAAATACACAACAGAGAGCTTGCTCTGATTAATATAACAATATATAATGTTGCTTGAATGTCTATACTGTATGGTTGCCACACCAATCTCCACTGAGTTTCAGCCTGCATTCATCTCCTTTAGTTGTCTCTGATTAGCTACAGCCAGCTACTCTCAATAAATTTAATTATTGCAGCAAGCATAGGGTGTCACCTTTGAACTTCATCAAATTAATTAACTCCATTCATCAGGGAGAGTGGTAGGCAGGACCACAGAGGACATACTAAGGAGGACGTGTGAAAAGAGGGACATAAATATCTCAGTAGGCTGATGATCATCCAGTGAAAGGGATGGATTTTTAGGACAAACTGTCCAGTTCAAATGCAAAGTGAAGGACATCTAGTATTTACATCTAAGCACAACCATGATATGTTGGTGAATTTCTAATTTTCTTATTGTATGTATTACTTAAGGTAACACTGGTGGAGTGGTGCAAAAGCTGGTGATGTGATTTTTGCCTAAATTTTCCATGATATTTTTGAACACCTTCCCAGTGTTGTTTTCACTCTAAAATGGATACCATTATTTCATCTTTGTTTTAGAGATATAAGCAGTTTATGTCTTTATTTTTTTATAAACGGACTGTTTCACCCAACAGGTATATAATTTATACCAGTATACAGAGGCAGCCTATGTGGATGCTAAATGCAAATTCAACAGTTGGCACATCATCATGCACAGACCATCATTTAATTAACAGAAAAGTGGAAATTTATAAAATGCCAGGCTTACAGAATTTATTGCCATTAGAGAGACAGAGACCAAAGTATACTGTATGCCCTGGAGCGTTCACCCGTAAGAGTTCTTGAGAAGACAGAAGACACATTTGTTGTAAGGTTTGTCAGCCAGATGGCTAGATCGACAGATCTATTTCAGATCTCACTCTCCACTTGGCACATTGCCATTCTTATAGTTGACAGTGGCATTGCCTCACTGTATTACTGAGCCTTATTCATTACTGACTCTGTCATGCTGTCTGTACTCATCATTGACTTTTTGTCTGTTTGGTTTATGTCTCTGTATCTAACGCCCTGGCAATGTTATTGTTGTTCCTTTGCCTGTATGCCTTGTCCTTTACCATGGCTTCTTTTTTATTTTACATATTCCATGCACTAAAACCTGCTATTATAACAGTAAAACATATATGTGTGCATATTTCACAAAGAATGCACACGTAAATGTATATTCTCCCAAGTATTCCTTCATTTTACACAAACAATTATTGCTCACCGATTTATTGCACTGCATTGGCATGAATCTGGGGACCAGCAATAAAAGAACACAGTAAATATCATCACACTCCATTATAAACTAACCATATGACTGTGACCAATAAGAATGTCATTAAAAAACATACAGTGCATTTAACCATTGAGGTTAATATTAATGCTTGCATAGAATGCTTAACATTGTTTTTAATACATCTTTAATTCAAACATTAATCTGTGACAAATCATAGATTATTTTGGATTTTACAGAAATAATCAGAGGTTAATTGCCATGACAATCAAATATAAAGGAACCATTAATGAGAACGACAATGCTATAACACAAATAGAACATTGACATATGAGAATCAACACACTACCGCAGTGTTGTATTTTGTATGACTGAGAACAATCTCTCTCTCTCTCTCTCTCTCTCTCTCTCTTTGTGTATGAGAGAGAGTATGCGTACATGTGCTTTGTGTCCACTGAAAGCACTTCAAAGTCCTATTTAGTAATGGACACTTTAAATGACAACACTTTTATGATCTAAGGTGTAGAAATAAATAATGAATGGCCTTTTAAGACCAAGCAGGTGGTAAAGTACCCTCATAAAAGACTTTCAAAAATTAAATACGCTTAGTCCACTGCATCAGACGTCAATGATATGAGTCAAAGGCCAGGTACTTTCCTTTTAAAAAAATTATAAAAGAGACATGTGATGCAGTTTTCCGAGCAATCTATTACTCGCTTTCTCTCTTGGCCTTACACTCAGATAACCTTAATAATTAATTTTCAATATAACAGACAGATTCCAGCAAACAAAGCAAACTCTTCACTCTGTACCAACACACCATGGAGCCCTAAATTTAAATATAATTATTAGATATCAACAGGAAACGAAGAAACTATCCTAAAGTTTTTGTTTAAGAAATGAATTCATTAAGACAGTTAAGAAAACAATGAACTGAGTAAGAACAAAGCATGAATATATATGAGGGTAAAAATAAATAAGGCAAAACAACAAGCCAAGCCATTTATTTTCAATATAATGAGAAGGAATTGTTTACATTTTGTGCACAAAAGAAAACAATAAGAAGTTTTTAATGTTTCTGACTACATAAAAAGTACCAATGTTGTACAGGAGCAAATAAAAAGAAGAAGAAGAAGAAGAAAAAAGAAGAAAAACTTTACTTCAGAAATTTCTTGACTGGAGGGTCACAAATCAGAGTAAAAATAAGGCTGACAAATCAAAACTATAAAATGTAAAAGAAAATTAAAAAGAAAAAAAAGAAATGTATTTTATTACTACAATTATTATAATTTCGAATACTTATTGAAGTTCCATGTAACTAAACTGACAGATCTTGGAAAAGGAGGATGGGATTTTTGGAAGTCTACTTTCTTAATTCTCTTCAAGCCCAGCACATAACCTTATTACAGAATTAGTCACATTAATACACTTTGATGTAACCCACAGAGTCACATTCCAAATGCAAATCATTCCCTCATATCAAGTCTCTCTCTCTCTCTCTCTCTCTCTATATATATATATATATATATATAAAAAAATATAAAAATATAAAAATAAATAAAACCATTTATGACAGAAATTTGCAACTTCTTACAAAGACAATGCACAGAAAGGAACATTTTTTGCTTATATAAATGAAAGCATTTAAAGGTTATTATTAATCTAATATTAATGCTATGCAGTGTCTAGGTAGAGACTACAGGAATGTAGCCACTATGTGTTATCAAATATACAATGCAATTTTTATAGTTCTGATATGCACCAATTAATACAACAGTGTGTAATACTTTCTAGTGTCCATCTTTTAAAATAAAACAGGTACAACCCTGTTTATACACACATACATACTGCCACATAACAACACACTTTGTTTTGTAATCGATTTCTAAGTACAATTATCATTAAAAGTCCTTTCAGCACATTGTTCATGTCTGATTTGTTTTTGTTTATTTCTTTGCTGCTTGTAAGTACTTTTTTGTGCCTTTTTTCAGGATATTTAAGTGCCATTAATGATACTTACCTATAATTATAATTACCTATAATTATAATTAGTATATAATGTTTACTGTTAGCTAACTGTGTTCATGATGGCAGAAGAGCACAACATACTGCAGTGTTCAAATGCAAAATGCAGATGGGTTCACATCGATTGCATCTCAACTATTAATGCATTCAGGCCTTAATTCAACTTTGTGTGTGTGTGTGTGTGTGTGTGTGTGTGTGTGTGTGTGTGTGTGTGTGTGTGAGACAGTTTTGCACATGTTCTCATGTATGATTTGTATCAGTTGAAAGCACTTAAGTATCTACTTAGTTATGGATGCGTAAATGACAACAGTTTTGTCATGTAAGCTGTAGAACATAAATAATGAATGTCCCTTTAAAAAGGGGGCAGGTGGTAAAAGATGACAATGATTAAATGCACACACCTAATATGCTTAGTGCACTCGATCAGACTAGATCCAGAACAAGTGTGCATGTGTGTTGGGTGTGTGTATATGTGTGTGTGTGTGTGTGTGTGTATGTGTGTGTGGTATGCTTGGGAGGATTAAGCTGTCATAAACCAATCCTTTCTTTTCTTTTAGAGACCGCCTCACCGTATTTATATATGCTATGTGAATAATTAATGTGGGTGCTGTATTACTTTTCCTGTGGATTGTATGAGGTGCATATTTTTAGGTTAAACACGTATCCGTGACATGTATCTGGACATCTATAATGATATACCTGGTTTATCCTTAGTTGTGTAAAGGTTAGTTCTGTAAGGGAAGGGCTTTGTGGAATGAATAGTTAATGTGAAAGCGGTCAAGTTCAGTGCAGAAGGAAAGCTCACGGCAAGCAATTTCTTGTACTTAAAGGTTCTATAGGAAGGGTTCATGCACACTAAATCCCCTTTTCCACCCACTTCCCCTTCCTAAGTGTAAAATGCCTACAAATAGACTTCTAACACCACCCTTACCATTCAGAAAACAATTGCATTATCTAAATGTAATTAGGCATGTTGCACTTTGTAATATTTTTCTAGTTATAAATGATGCACATAGTCAGTGACAGGGAAATAAAAGACTATTTGCCCTGTAATGACTGCCGAGTTGTTTTATATCACTCTGCACTAATCTTTAAATTAACATTTTTTTTCCCAAATTGAAATGTTCAGCATTCGATTAGTCCAAAAAGCATGGTGGCAGCCTTGCCAGTATATGATGTTATGATACGATGAGTGCAATGTTAATTAGCAGAGATTTCAGCTGATGTGGAATGATAATTAAAAAGGTTGGACATGACCCAAGAGCCAGATGCCTGTGCATACAATGTGTAATTTTATAAAAACAAAAATATATTACATTATTAGAGGTGTTAGTGGTAAATCATACACTGACCTTGCAAATCAATAAATTGCATGCCACTGTAGGCATTGGTGGCTGAATGATTAAGGCTCTGGGTTACTTATAAGAAGGTAGGGGGATCAAGCTCCAGCACTGCCAAGCTGACATTTTTGGGCCCTTGTGCAAGCCCCCTTAACCCTCTCCGCACCAGGGTTGCTGTATCATGGCTCACCTTGCGCTCTGAACCTAACTTCCTAACAAAAATGAAAGTAAACTTTCAATAACCTCTGCAGTTAACCCATACATGCAGTGAAACACAAATGTACACTAATGAACAAACACTAGAAGGCAGTGAGCAGAATGTGCAGAGTGAGGGAAACCCTATTAACAGCACCCAGGGAGAAGTTTGGGGCTTAGGTGCCTTTTCAAAGGCACTTCAAAAGGATTGAACCAGCAACCTTTCCGTCACAAGACCAGTTCCCAACCCCTGAGCCATGGTGGGCCTTTTTATTCTGTAAGGTGTTACTTGCACACTTATTCTGTCAGTGCAGACTTCATTAGATATTAATTGTACATGATTGTACATGAACCCAGACGTGCTCACCATCTATATTCATACTACAGCATTTCTGCTGCCTTATTCAAGTTGTCATTACTCACAGTACAAAAATATTACCACCTTTTCCAAAAATAAATAAAACTATTTGGTGGAGTTTTATTGTCAAATAAACAATGACCCAATTAAATTGCTTTATTTGTTAGTTTATTTATCATTGATCTATCTCTCTCTCTCTCTCTCTCTCTCTCTATTTCTCTCTCTCTCGCTCTCTCTCTCTGTAATTGGAACTGGAGCCATACATTACTGCAGAATGGTCCTAGCAATTTTTTTTTTGCAATTTCCACACCTCGTCGTCTAAATGATAGTGTATCGATCTTGAGTGGCATATTACAGTGTGTGTGTGTGTGTGTGTGTGTGTGTGTGTGAGTGTGTGTGTGTGTGTGTGAGTGAGTGTGTGTGCGCGCATATGTGTGGGAGACAATGAATGAACGTGTGTAAAAAGCAGTAGCAGCAAAATATAGTGGGATTCATGCCTACTCTAATTTAAAATAATAATAATAATAATAATAATAATAATAATAATAATAAAAGCATCGAACATTATAAGTGAAGGACACAGGAAATTTAAAGCACAACAAAAAATTATTTTTTTCCTTGCAATTCACTCAAGACTCTCTCTCTCTCTCTATTTATTGCTAATGTCTGCAGAGAGTATGGGAAAGCTCAGCCGTGAAATAAGGCAGACATGTTCATTCCCCCCTTCCCCCCCATTCCCACAATCCACCCCATTTGCCAACAGCGTACAGTCATTCTGCTTTCTGAATGCCCTTCTGCTGTAACCAGTCCCTTAAGGGCCAATGCAATGAGAAGATGTAGCACAATAAAGTACAATTTTATTTAAAACCTTCTCATTAAATCACCGGATTCTTATTTACTCTAGTCTGCTACGGCTGATTGTTGTATACAGTTTAATTAGTAATAGCATTAGTAGATCATTTTGGTAGAATTGACTAAAATCTAGAAGCACTTTAGTTTACAGATTATTTATTTTGATTGAACATGCTAGTCACTGTTCTCAGTACAGCGCAGAAAGCAATTTCAGCTGCATGGTTTGTATTAATGTGCTTATTTTAACATTTTTTTTTTTATTATATTATTATAAGAAATTGTATGGCAGAGGCCCCACATGAAGAGATAATCATAAAATAATAAAGATTTCTGTGAACATATTGGGAAGACATCCCCATGTCGGTGTACAGTTACAGTTACAGCTTTAATGTAAAGGTTCCTAATAATGGAAAGACTTCACGATAAGGGGCTTTTTTTTACGTTTTCTTTAAGAAAGTATTTATAAACAATGTCGCTATTTAATCAATAAAAAAGTAGGACTGGAAAATGCACTTATGTGTATGCTGGCCTACTTCTACATTAACTTAAAGCATGCCAATGAATTTGTATAATTTTGAAGAACCACTTCATGTGATAAAGAAAAAAAAAAAGAAAAAAGAATAAATAAATAAATAAATAAATCTCACTGTACTGATCTATTAGGTGAGGATAACAAATTACAGATAAATGTTATGTATGTTTTATTACTGAGTTGTTATTGTATAAATGAATAACATATATTTAGCAACGAAGAAATTAACATTATTTATAGATTATCAGAAATTAGATGTTTCTATTAAGCTACTAACTTTTTATTTCTGTCCTAATAGTAGTAATACAAAAATGTAAAATAAGTACAGCTTGTTACTATCCTATTACACTGTTACTGCTTATTTATTATTAGACTATTAAGTAATTATTTTGTCCCACAGGCATGCTTAGATTGGAGTTAATTCTTTCAGTTTCCTGGTATACTGGAGGAGCAATTAACTGGGTGTCAGGTCTAGTAGGAGTAATCTCCTCTTTTGTACTAATGTGTGAATAAAATCCATGAAGCATGTGCTGACAGCTAAAATTTAAGTAAGCAGAAATGTTGAAAAAGTCCATTTTATAAATGGATGTGTTATTGGTCATGTATGCAACAGTGAAATTCCTACTTAGTTAATCATTGGAGCAGTCACCCATACATCTGTCCATCTTTAGAAATTCAAATCAAATGTATTTGTTATGCAGTTAACAATAGACACTGTCTCAAAGTTCCAGATATAAATTGTACATTTATAAATGTAGCCCTAACAAGCAAACCGGAAGTAATATTGGCAAGATATAACTCCTGAAAATTGCTGGATCCTGGTCAGGGTTGTAGGGTTGCAGTGGATTTTGGGTGAGTAATGCACCCCAAAATAGGATATAAGTCAATTTCCTGGCACTATGCAGATGCATTTATTCACACCTAGAGGCAGTTCAGCATAGCCAAGCCAGCTAGCAGCATTATCTTTGAAAAGTAGATGGAAACCAGAGAGCTCAGAGCCAACTCTCAAGGACATATAGACCACACAGCTGTAAGACAACAGTGCTAGCCGCTTCACCACCATCACACCAGGCATAATATCAACTACAGTTCTGACATATGAATAAATCACCAGCAATTCACCAGCTGCCTCTGACAATGCCATGCAGTTAGGAGAAAGAAATAAAGAAATTTCTTAAATATTTGACGTATCATCTACAACAGGATTGTCAAAGACTATGTGAAAGCCTGCAACCTAGGAAAATGCTATACATGTTAATAAAATGTAATAGACTGCATATGCAGATAATATTTCAGCATGACCAGACTTATTATTGGCTGCACCAAATGTACCAAATGGTGGGATGATAAGAATAAGGATCAGCATAAAAATAGAAATTACACATAAGTAGAAGTCACAGGCCATCTTACACTGAAAGAATTTCTTACCATGGCAATAGTCATGGGTTTGTGGACACATGAACAAAAACACACACACACACACACACACACACACACACA
This sequence comes from Duopalatinus emarginatus, assembly GCA_028565595.1. Taxonomy (NCBI): domain Eukaryota; kingdom Metazoa; phylum Chordata; class Actinopteri; order Siluriformes; family Pimelodidae; genus Duopalatinus; species Duopalatinus emarginatus. The sequence goes on from JAOVVF010000051.1 coordinate 10,152,566, forward strand.
CACACACATGATTGATGCTATTTAGAATAAATATTAGTATAGAATAGAATTAATATAGAATAGAATAAATATATTGTAGGAGATATACTTCACACAGATCACTAATGTAGATAATATACTCTCACCAAGGGCCTCCCCTTTCTCTGAAAACAGACACAATTCTTTGTGGCATTGATGCCACATGTTGAAAACATTCCTTTGAGATTCTGTTTGAAATGTTGAAATGATTGCATCACACAATTCCTGCAATTTTTTCAAGTGCACTGACATGCTATGTGTGCTGTACCACATTCCAAAGCTGTTCTACTGGATTCAGATCTGGTGACTGGGAAGGCCAATGAAGGACACTGAACTCTTTGTCCTGTCTATAAAACCTGCTTAGGATGCTGGAAGAAAACGTTAGAAGATGCACAATATACAAATAGACTGTGGCAGTCTTCAACTATCCAGTCTTTCAGACCCTGTGCCCACTACAAACTCGGCTTTCTGCTTTTGGCTAATGGAAATGGAACCTGACCTTTTCTTCTACTATTGTAGACCATTCACCTAAAGGTTCAATGTGTTGTACATAATGACATGCTTTTCTGCTCACCACAACCGTACAGAGTAATTCTCTGAGTTGCTCTACCATTTTTTTTTCTTTTCAAACCATTCTGGCCATTCTCCCTTTTGTAGCTCTTAATCATCGTGACATTTCCATCTGCAGAAATACTCAAACCAGCCCAACTGATGGCAGCAATCACATTTCCCCCATTCTGCTAGTTTATATGAATATCACCTGAAGATGCCGGTCAATATCTGCATGCTTTTATGCATTGCATTGGTAATACATGATTGGCTGATTCGGTAATTACATATATACGGGTATGGTACAAGTGTTCCTAATAAAGCATTCGTTGAGCGGAAATAACACATGGACATTAACAATGTAAGTTATATTTCTCCCTACAAGGCTGGCACCAGAAATGTGCTGTAAATTTACCTGTTCAGTGATATGTTCAGATAAGGCAAATGATATAAGGCTCAATGTTGACATATTGCTGACATCTACATCAGCATGTATCACTTAAAAAAATAGGGCTTATTTGGTGTAATTTTAAAGCGACACTTAAAAATTGTGCATACGTTCAATTTTTCATGCACTTTCAGGTGGAATGAAGATGGAAAACATTTGATATAATCATTTTACATATTAATAGGTATGTAACATTTAATGGATATTAATTAAATTACTGCAAGCTAATTTATTTCATTAGCTGCAATTATTTGCATAATATTAATGTAATAAACAGCTGTTAAGCTGTAAAAAGTAGGATCAAATTGGTTTAATCTGATAATATCAGAAATGAACTAAATTAGGATTAAAAATATTAAACATGAACAAGTAATAAAGAATAATTTTAAATATCTATAATACTTCCATTCACTCATTAAACGACCTCCTCGCACCAAACGGTAGTGTCTGAGTTTGAAATAGAGTGATAAATGCTTCCACTAAAAGATAAAGAATGAGAGCCAGGGCTAATTAAAGCCCAAATGCTAATCACAATGAGTGTCTATTCAAATTCACTGTTTGTGAAACGAGATGGCTTGTTTCACCAAGGCTCTTGAAATAATAGAATTACCCCAGACGTTTGACAGTATACACAGATCATAACATTAAAACAACATTGATTATCTTGTTAGAGTTGTTCCTTTTAAGGGTTCCTGGTATGCAATGGTAAATTCTACCAAAGCTGTCCAAAAAAGGACAACCTATGAACCATTCAAAGAGTCATGGGTGCATAAGGCTCAATGATGTTGGTGGAGAGTGAAGGCTAGCTGGTCCAATCACATAGGAAGATCCACAAAATGGTTTTGTTGTGCCAGATACCATAGCACACATTCAAAGGTCTTATGGAGTCCATGCCTCAACGGTAGCAATTTAGGCAGGTGGTTCATTTATTATCGAGTTTTTTACTACCGATAATTGCTTTCCTTTTGATATTCTGTCTGCCTATCGACTGAACTTTGCCTGTTTTCCAGGTACAACAGCTACCACTGAGTATGCTGTCACATGGCGTGAAAACTGTTTCAGTTGACTTAATTGCCCACTGCACATATGTGACGCATGTGTTCAATAAAGATCTGTGTGTTGTTAATAACGTGCCTGACGATTAGAGTGATGTATCATAGTTCGACTTTTCCAAGCCTGAAGCATGGCCGACTGGAAACAAAGATTTGCCAGGTATCGAGTAGCTTCACTGCTAATGGAGGATGAGGAAACTGTGCAGGTAAATGCCCTGATTTATTCGATGGGAGCAGAGGCAAGCACATACTCTAGTAATCAACGTTCGATAGTGTGGAAATAATAAATACGCCATTGTCATGGCCAAATTCGATGAACGATTTATCCCGAGGCGCAATGTTATCTATGAGTGTGTGAAGTTTCACTCAAGGGTTCAACTTCCTGGTGAAAGTTTGGAAGCAATTGTCAGGGAATTCTACAAGCTAGCTGAGAATTGTGATTTCGGGGCTTAAAAAGCTAAGCAAATGTGCAACCACTTAGTGACTGGAATTCGTGAAAACCAAGCGTCACAAAAACTCACAAATAAAAAGTAATCTAACACTGTGGACCACCATTGAAGTAGCCAGACACTGTGAATTAACAAAAACACAGAACATGGAGAGAGAAAAGGGTGCCAGAGCATGTGGATAACATAAAATCAAAATCACATAAAAAGACAGAAGAAAAGAAGCATGTACAAGGTATGTGTGAAATCATGCTGACAGTGAGCAACGTCCTGCAAAAGGAAAAAAAAAATGCATGAAGTGTAACAAAACTGGACACTTTGCTGCAGTGTGTTACTCAAAAACAGCTGTGCAGGAGATAACTGAAGCTGATGAGGATGACATACGACTATGTTCTTAGCATCAGTTGAACTAAAACAACGGAAAGAAGCATTGTTAGCATAGGACAAGACACCACTTTAACTTTAGCTAATACGTCAGTCTCATTTAAAATTGACTCCGGCACCGATACTTCAGTAATGTCCGAGGCTACCTATGAAGCATTATGAAACAAGCCTAAACTCAGTGCAGTGAAAAATACTTTACAGAGTCCTGGTGGCATTATAGCCACAAGAGGGAAGTTTTTAGCCAAAATTAATGTCAATGCCTGACTGCAAAATGTAGTAGTGGTCAAGAGCAATGGAGAAAACCTGTGTAGCCGAACAGTAGCAACTAAATTGGGCTTAATTAAGGGAATCGACGAAGTTAGTACATTTAGCGGCCAAGGCATGCTGAAAGGAGAACCAGTGAAAATCACCCTGAAAGATTACAGATTCTCATTCCCCTGCTCCCTAAAGTTGAAGAAGAGCTAATAGAAAAAGTGACTGATCCGACTGAATAGTGTGCGCCCATGGTACCAGTAATGAAAAAGAATAGAAAAATAAGAATCTGCATGGACTTGAAAAGATATAGCAAGAATGCAAAACGTGAGACGTTCATCTTACCTTGGATGATATATTGTCCAAGCTAGTGAAAAGTACAGTGTTCTCCAGCTTAGACACTGAGAATGAATTTTGGCAAATCCCTTTAGATGAGAGTAGTGCACAGCTGACCACCTTTATCAGTGGTCGATATTGTTGTAAAAAGGCTACCCTTTGGCATTATATCAGTGCCTGAAAATTTTTAACAAAAGATAACACAGCTGATGCATGGGCATGATGGGATAGTTGTGTACATGAATGATATTTGAATATTTGAAGAAACACAGGAAATTCACAATCAGAGAATAAAACAGGTCATGGAGACCATAAGAGCTGCAGTTCTAAGGCTCAACACGGACAAATGTTGGGTTAGCCAGCCAGAACTGAACTACCTAGGACAGGTTGTGCCCACAGATGGTATAGCCCCTAACCAAGAGTGAGTTAAAGCTTTAACAGCAATGGAACCATCCCAGAATGAGTTGAAGCGGCTGCTTGGAATGGTAAATTATATTAGGTGTTATTTACTAAACCTCTCCACCATGTTACAATCGCTCAAGTCTGAGCCTGATTGGTGCTGGGGGACCACAGCAAGATAGAGCTTTCATAGAAGTGAAACAGCTCATTTCATCAGCAGCCATCTTAGAGTTTTTGATCTGGCAAAGCCAACTGTTGTCAGTGCTGATGCTGGGCAGATATGGGCTTGGAAGAGTCCTCCTACAGAGCCATGATGGAGCAGTGAAGCCTGCTGAGTTTTGTTTGTGCACATTGACTGATGCCGAAAAGAGATATGCCCAGATCGTAAAAAAGTGCCTTGCAGGAGTGTGGGCCTCTGAGCACCAATATCTTTAGTAGAACTTAATCAGTACTTAATCATGATAGCTTGAGATTTTAGATTTGCCAAAGACAAATTTGGACACTGTCATACAGAAGCTGAAAGTGTCTCCACACAGTTTGGGACTTCATAGGAGCTTATGACGGATAATGGCCCTCAATTATCAGCTGAACAGTTCAGATGTTTTGCCGCTGAGTACGATTTTCAGTGTGTTACTTCAAGCCCTAATTTCCCGCAATCCAACAGCCAGATGAGCTGTGAAGACTCCAAACCCACTGAAGTCCGTCTAAGTTGTTGATGGGTTGAGAAATTTGTACAATGGTCCCAGTACTGAACAAGATCCTATGTAGTCTCATTTAAAAACTGTTAAAATAAATGATGCCAAAGCAACACAGTGCTACAAAAAGTACTAAAACTGCAGGTACGCTACCAAGCCTCTTACACCACTAAATGAAGATAAAAAAGGTAGGCTAAAGATGGATGGCAAAAAGGCTTGGACAACTGTAGCAACTGTGCAGTGTCGAGAGGCTAAGCCATCCTCCTTTACACTGGGGACTGACACACACTAAAGAAACTGGCGCCACATCCAGCTGGTAAATCAGGAGCCATCCGCACCTTCAAAGATGGACACTTCTCAACCAAAAGATCAAAAAAGACAATGTGAGCCAGCAAGGCAGGCTCTTAGCACCACTAGGAGTAATGTTCCTGCTGACTCCCCTGATTCCCCTTAACCTTCAAGTCAAGTCATCACCAGGTTTGGTAGTACTGTTAAATCAAATCCCAGGTATGATAGTTAGCTGGGATGATGGACTTTAGGGACATTAATAACCCCTGTCCAATCTCAAGGGATTGTGGTAGTCTACCCCTGAAGTCCTCACAAAAGTCACCTGCAGTGATTAAGCGTCCATCTGCACAATCTTCTATGTCAGCGACCGAAGCATCATCGCCATATCGACTCTGCCTCCACTCCAGTCAGCTCACTATGCAAGCCAAAGAAACCCATGCAGCTAGCTCCTTGGAGCTTAGGGAAACAGCAAGAGAGAGAAGAAGTTATACTTTCGCAGCAAAGTTTATCATGATCTGCTTAAAGAATTCAGTACAACAAAGCAGAATGGTCTTCACTCACATCGCTCCTATGACTGCGCCATAGACTTGCTCTCTGGATGTTATCCTGGTCGTGGGTGGGTCTATACACACTTCTGTACTGAAGAGAAAAAAAATAAGAGAGATGTTGGGAAATTTTTTATTGCCTACACCAATGACATTTTGATTTATTCAGAGAACTATGATCTCAATGTGCAACATATGTGTCAGATCCTCATATAACTGCTGAAGTATCTTCACCAATGAAGTGTGAGTTTCATGTACCCTACCTCACCCCTAAACTAGCTATATAAACCCTGTGTTTTCATTCTCTGGATGCGAAGTATTGGAATTCTTTCAGAGCCTTTATCAAGCCATGCTAAACTCTCTCTGGTGTCTTCCATGTTTGATTTTTGATTCTGTTTGTTTTTACTACCAAGACTGCCTTCGATACTCTCTCTGCCGATCGACTTAACTTTGAATTGTTCCTGAAGTTTCTTGTCTGTGGTAAAGAGAACTGGACTGTTGTTCTCTGGTAGACGTCTCAAATAAAGGTAAATTTTGCATGTTATTTGAAAAATCAAAAAAGTCCTAGAGTCTCAGGAAAAGTAAAAAAATCACAGAATCCATCAGTATGTGCAGTCCTGCAGTATGGCATGGTTAAGGATACCATGTCATCTGCTGGTGTTGGTCCACTGTGTTTTATCAAATTCAAGACAATGTGACCATCTACCAGGACATTTTAAAGCATTTCATGCATCCATCTGCAAACTTTACGGAGATGCTGATTTCCTTTCCCAGCAGGACTCAGCACCTGACCACTGTGCCAAACTTGCAAAAATAGTTTGCTGACCATGATGTTACTGTGCTCAATTGGCCAGCCAATTCTTCAGACCTGAACCCCATAGAGAATATATTGTGGTGTTATCAAGAGGAAGATGAGAAACACCTGACCCAGCAATACAGACATGATAAAGGTCACTTGCAAAGCAACTTGGGATTAAATAACATCTCAGCAGTACCACAATACCACATGATTGCCTTCATGACATGTCACATTGATGCAGTAATTTGTGGGAAGAAGTCTTAATCAAGTATAGACTGTATAAATGAAAATAGTTGCCCATGTCTGCTTGATTTTATGAAACATTCTGGTATTAAGATGTTGGATATTTATGACCTAGAAGCCATACTGATCAAAAGTAAAGCAAAACAAAACAATATATGACAGTTGACTGTTTTAAACAACAAACGTGAATCTTTTTACGTTTTACTTATTTTTATTTGAACCCTATGATTATTCTTTGGGTTTATACTCTAGTGTTTCTTTTTACTTTGTAATGTACACTGTGTACACTTCCTGAATGTACCAAGCTGTTTGTGTTGCTAGTCTGGTTTTTGATTTTCTTTTTTTTTTTTTTTGGTTGAATTGTAATTTGCTGATCACCAGGCCTCACCTGTTCATGTTTACAATTTTGCTTCATGTTTTGGATCTATTTGTCAGTGTATAAAATAAATCTCTGAACTGCAAAACTTTGCAAATTTGCATCCATCTGATCTGATTTATGACAGTTTATGTAGCCTACAACATGGATGCAGCAGGTAACCAAGGATGTCAAAACACTGTGATCAAGACAATAGCATTTGTCTCTGTGGAATTTTCCCAAGATTGGTTTATAGATACCCTGACTCCCTACGAAGGCTTTACATTTCCTCCTGATAAAACCGTGTTACAATAGCAATTTTGTTTTTAGATCCTGCCAAACTCTGAGCCTGAGAATGGCAAATGCCTGAAGGTTATTTTGCCAATAGGCAAAAGATCAGGTTGCCCAAAGTTTGTAACACATAACAAAGTTAGTCTCCTACCTTGGTCATATAGTCATATAAATACAAGCCCTGTCTAGAATTATTTCTTGGTGTGGGAACATATGGCAGATGCTTCAGTTGCTCAAACACAAGCTGCTGCACTAAAAAGAGGATTGCTGATGAAAGGGAGGCCTTTTACATCATGATCAAGCCAGAGGCCAATGAGGTGGCCTCCCACAACATGCTTAAGCCAAAGGAAGACAAGACAGCATCCCACACCACGCACATGCCAGAAGCACTCATGGTGACCTGCGGCAGACAGGGCAGCCTCCCACGTTTTGCTCATGCCTGAGGCTGACAGGGTGGCCTCCTATGTTCAAGCCTGAGGCCAATAGGGCTGCCTCCCATGCCAATAGGGCTGACTCAAGCTTAAGTCTGAAGAGAAGAGGCAGACTCCCAAGCCATGATTAAGCTAATGATTTGGGTGGTTGGGGGATACTGTCATGTATTTCACCATCACGCTGACTGGAGCATGCTTTTGGCTCTCATTTTTTTACATCGCCATGTGTTCTTTGTATTGGGTAACATTTTATCTCATGTCTTGTGATTGGATTACTCTGTAGCGTGTTGCCATAACTGTCACCCATTTTTAAGTTTACCCCTTGAGTATTTTGTGTATTTAAACCCTCTTGTTTCATTGTTCGCATAGTGTGCATAGTTTCATGGTTTTCGATTTTTTACTCTTGTACTGACGTTTGCTGATGAAATGATATCCCTGCATGTTCCTCTTTGGAATTTTTACTTCATACTTTGGATATAGTTGTCCATTTTTGTTTTTACTTAATTCAAATCTACATTTATATTGATGTCTGACCCATATTCATGACATTGATGCATTACCTGCTTAAAATAATGTATTTGTCTTCAGATACAACCCGAATGCATACATACATTTATAGTTTAAATGCATATACATTTTTAGCACAGCTATTCAGTCAAAATAGAAAGCTGGAGAAATGCAAGATTATAAGAAAGGCTTTATTGTTTATATTTTAGCCACTGTTGATAATTAGTGAATAATAAAGCCTTTCACACTGTATGTTGTTCCAGCACCCAGTCCCATGATATGCATTAGAAGCCACTAGGCTGTTGTTGCCTGGCAATGCATATCTACTATTTACTTTCCAATATTTTGTTTAAGTGTTGTTTTGACACAAAGTCTATAACCTTTACTATGTGATGGCAGTCGTTATCAGCCTGTGTGAAGTGTCAGGTCCCATGATAATGTCGACTAGCATATCTAGACCTGTTTATTTTACATAGATATTAGGGCAAAGTGAAATTAAAATGCTGGCAGCAACATAACCCAAGTCTCCTGAGCATTTTCAAATAGAAATTGAATGTATACATTTTTATTTCAGTTTGAGCAGTATTGGGTTAGGATACTGGTAAGGATGAGTGATTTGTTGCCTGAGCACCTGAGGAGTGGAGAGAAGAGCAAAATGGGAGGAAATGAGTGTGGCACAGGCTCTGTGTGTCATGCACCTCATCATTAGAGGGGCACAAAGCCCAGCGGAACTCGTTAGAGGATGGGGGAAGCAGCTGTAAATAAGCCTAATTGGGCTGATGTGTCAGAGTAAAGACAATGCTCCCACTTGCTCCCACTGACAAGACACACAAGGTAAAACATGACACACTCCAGTGTTGTTTATTAGGGTCACAGCTGAGAGAGAGAGAGAGAGAGAGAGAGAGAGAGAGAGAGAGAGAGAGAGAGAGAATGAGAATAAAAGAAAGCCTGGAGGTAGCCAGACTTCACATAATCACCTTATCTTAAGTAAGCTTTAGCTGACACAAAGTCTGACACAAACTCATAAATAGCTCAGAATTCTACATTTACATTTCACTTTACAATATAATGAGCAGTGATGGACTAAGGGCATGCTCAAAGCCACTGAGTCACAACGTATACTGACAATAGAGGTGTATTTAAGTGGCATTTTTTCTTAGTTCTTACCTTTGGTGCGTGCCTTTGGAGTATAGACGTAGATATATAGACGCGTGGCAGCACTTTGTCGTGTTGGAAGAGGCCAAACCCAAACTGGCAAACAAGCTCCATGTCTGTAATGACTCAACTAGACATTTTCCAGTTGCCTAAGCAGATGATTAGACTGTTTCCACTTTAACCTGCAGATCTAATTATGGCATATATGGCTCTGAGTTGTGAATAATTCTTAAATTCATAGAATGAAATGTTATAGTTAAACATGTGTCAGCTCAGTTTATTTATTTTTTATTTGTTATTGCTTTTGTAGGGCAAACCAAAACACATTTTATAATAATTTTAGGATACCAATGGACAGAGCATAAAAGCATGCCTGTATAACAAATATCAAGTAAGTGGTGTGATATGCATTAATATAGCAGATATGCGATTTGATTACTAACTGGCTTTACTGATAAGATGGCCATGCACAGTAAATGTTACTTTGTAAACTAGATTCACTTTTATTCTTAGGAGTTGACTGTAGCTTTATTAACAATGTCAGGGATGCTTTTCTGCTTACTGTACGATAATGGATTGGGGCAATTTCCAAAATTTTTAGACCTTGACATATTTTTAGATAAAATATGTTCACCAGAAAATAAATCTGATGGCATGTTTACAAACCCATAATAATAATAAAATGTATATAACTCATACACTTCTAAATTTTAAACAATTTAAAGAAGACAATTGTACAATGAAAAAATGTAAAAAAAAAAAATGATGAAATGACAGTGGCATTCATGTCTTTCGAGATGAATGGCAGAATATGTCCATATTGAATATTTGTGCAATGGAATCCGTATCACTCAAATATCTGTACCGACTTTTGACTTACTCTGTGTGTGTGTGTGTGTGTGTGTGTGTGTACTCTGCTGGGTTCAATTCCCTTCTGTGTGGGCTTCTTTTCAGTTTCTTTCCTGCTGCTGATAGGTCTAAATGTGTGTAAAAATGCCTGTGTGACTGCTCTGTGATGGACTGGTGGTCTGTCCAGGGTGAAAAACATCTCTATGGGCACATGGGACACTTGATGTAAATATATGTCTATAGCACTCTAAGAAACATGTCAAAAGTCTTCAAGTAGAAAGCGAGATTAAACAAATACTTAATTGGATAAAATCATGGGGAATAAAACCTTTGGTTTAAAATTGTTAAGCAATAAATATTATAGAGACAAATACATAAACATATAAACACCCACTTGCCTTCCCATCTGCCCCCTTTCATATCCGCTCTCTAGGTACACATTCTTCTCCTAGAATACACAACAGATACAAGTCAGCCTTCGTTTACCTTTGCTATTAACAGAAGATAATTAGAGCAAAGAAGAAGTAATTGCCTTTTTGTTTCTGCTGGTTTGTTTGATTCAGTCTCTTGGGGTGCATTGGGGTCAGTGATCATTTAGAAAAAGCTGACCAAAAGGTATTGATCTCAGCCACCTCCTTAAGGCTATTAGCATAATTCCACTCAGAATACATCAGTTTCCGATATTTGCTAGCATTGTAGAACACTGGCACGCACACACACACACACACACACACACACACACTTAAAGCAAAAGTCTTCTAATATAAATATCATATTCATTAGTGAGAAAATGTTGGATGTCTCAAACATATTGCTCAGTCTATGGCCTGACACTTTATTCACAGCACATAATATTAAAACGCAAACACCTGAGCCAGGATAATGTCATATATTGTTCATGGCAACCTAGCTCTGTAACATACTCCCATTAACCCCTGAGTAATAAATGCTCTTAAAATGGTCATGGGTATTTACTGATACTTCATTCTAATGGTTTGAGGGTGCTCGAGAAAATGATCAACTAGTCATCTTGTGTTTTCTCTACGGCAGTGATACAGTGATGCACAAGTGATGGGTAACAAAAATGAATTTTTTGAGACTCAGATTTTACTAACTGTGTTAATGTATTTGCATGTGGAACATTTAGAAAAGATGCATGCAAGTTTGACACAGGTTAACATAATCAGTTTCAGTTCATTTCTGCTGCACAGGTGATTGATGTTTTTTTTATTTCTGTAGGAAATGAGTAAAGGTGCTACCAAAACAGCTCTGACCCATTGAGGCATGGACATAAGATTTAAAGGTGTGCTGTCATAGCTGGACCTTAGGAACAGATCCTTCTATTGATCCTCTGTGTTATCTATCCTTTGGATTCCTTTTTTTGTAGGTACTAACCATTGCATCCCAAGAACACCTCCCAAGACCTGGTGTTTTGCAGATGCTCAGTCATCTAATCATTACAATCTGGCCCTTGGTTGCTTAGATCCTTATGTTTGGCTATTTTTTTCCAAAACATGAAGCAGTTTATCTCATTACTGATAAACCTGGTAAACAACGGACCTCATAGAGGGTTGTCGTGCGATCTCTTCTAGCCAACGTGCCTTCTTTCTTTGCTTCTCAGCCAGTCCTCTCCCAGCCCTTCCTGATTCTCGTCTGCACTGGCCTCCAGGCTCGATGGTGATTCACCCTATGCTGGGGCAAACCACTCCATTTATTCATTAATTGGCCATGAGGCCAACTCTTCCTCACTCCGACGTAGGCAAGTAAGAATTCTGGATGCTTTGGAGGCGGAGCCATGTTGCGCTTACACACAGACTAAAGTGAAACATTGGGCAAAAAAAAAAAGAAAATAAACAAGCAAATGGTAATTCCCCCCATTCTGTCTTTGGCCACTAAGCCAATCCTTCCTAACTCTGCCATATGCAAGTAAGACTCCACTTGTCCACTTTGGAGGTGGAGTCATATTGCACCACAGCGATGCTCTAAGTGTGTACACAGACACAAGATGAACTTTGGTGTGTGTGTGTGTGTGTGTATTAAAAAATAGAGGGTAACTAAAAGCCAAAGTGGGATTAAAAGAAAGAAATAATTAATACAATTGGCTTCAGAAGTTCAGGTAGGACAGTATACTCTTTAGTGTTCCGTTTTTCCTCCCTGTCATGCTTTATCTTTGTTTGAGTCCGCATTTCTGTGGCACCACAGTTTGTCTTTTTCCCTTCCTTTTTCCTTGGTGGCACATTGTGTAAGCCTGCTTGTGAGCCACTGTGGTGAGCTGTGTTTGAATTCCTTGTTTAGTAGAAAGATTTGATTTCTTTATTTCTAAATTCTCTTTACTTAACAGAATTTTCATGTCTCATTGCAAGCAGCAAAGACAATACAATAGATCACAAACATTCAGCTTTGCACTAAATTGTACTTGATCAAAGTGTGGTAACTTCCTGGCCTGAGTTCAGCTCATTCACACAATGCGTATTCATAGATAAAGGGTTCATTAATGTGATTAAAATTGATCATCAGTTTGGCTCTCCTAGACGTACAGTCATATCAGCCTAGGACCAATTATGGGACACATTCAGGCGTATTGTTAAAATCCATCCACTATTGACCCTTGTCTATTCTCAGTATGAATGTAGAATAATTTGAAATACCAATCCTGTAATAATACCTAATTAAAATTGCCATCCATGCAAGAAATACAAAGCCACTCAGGTT
>JAOVVF010000051.1:10279331-10296343 GCA_028565595.1 Duopalatinus emarginatus
TGACAAACTGCACCAATAACCTTTTATGTTGACAGCCTTTGTCTGAATCTCTGGCAGGCTCCTGGCAGTCTGCTGACATTCAGCTTCACACCAGACACCACAGGCCATAGCTCCATTTAGTCAGAAGACAGAGAAGACATTTTGGCTGACAGACTTATCATTTCACACAGCTGGGCCCTAAATAACAATTCAGCATAGTTAATTTCAGTGTAAAATTTCAATCAAATAAGCAGAACAGGAAACTTTTAAAAGGCTTCCCATAACTTAGTTTAGTTTGAATGACATGGTTCCAAACTATGGCTGATCAGATTTGACACAAGGAAGCTACATCTACACAACCTGTAACACACACCCACCCACACACACACGCACACACACACACACATGCACACACACTTCTACACATCTCTATATTGCCAGGAAGATTGCTTTTCTCCATCAAGGTCAGCCAAAGGTCTTGGTTGTATATGGGACCCCAGCGGGGATGAGTATAGATCTCTTTTCCTCTAAGCCATCCCTTTAGCCACCACAAGCTCATATCATGGATCAAATCTATAAAAGTTCATTCCACACTGATGCCCTCACTGCAGTGCACACACAGAATTCAAGCAGCATCATGGCTGTAAGTAATCAAGTTTAACACTGTAGGTCTGGTGGGTTCACCAAGGGTTTCGTGTTTTTTCACCTGGGTGACATTATTGTCTACAGTCAACCTTTTCACAGCTCTTAAAATAAATGTTATTAATCTTAGAGCTCTAGTAACACATACAAGTTATTCTGTACCTAGTAGTCATAGTAGTGTAGTGTAGTGTATAAGAACTTCTGGCAGTATAGGAAGTAACTCAGTCTAAACAGTTTTATTGATTACATCATATTTCAGGCCTGGAGAAATCAAACACAGGTATCTTTCATGATATTTGAAATAAAATGATGAATAATTCTGTCTCTTCAGGTAGGAGGAGGAAATAAGTTGTATTGCCTAGAAATAAAGGACTGTCATCTGGATGATGTAATCACAGTATTAACGAATGCTTGTATTTATTGCATGTAAACAGTGTTCAACCTGACCTTTACAAAACTTCAGTATTAGCTATTGTATTAGCTATTAGCTAACTAATTGTACATGTGAATTGTTGCACATTGGAAAACATGAGACCATGTCTGTAGTAATTGTTATTATTATTATTATTTGACTCCTTAAACTGCCAAGAGACTTAATAATGACAGAGTTTTCCTATTAGTTTCACTTACTGAATAATTTATAACTGAAATCAATTATAAATGGGTATTTATTCAAATGTCCTGAGTGTGCCCAAAAATTGCATAATATCCAGCATATTTCCATGCATCTTTTTTTCCTTATTTATTTATTTATTTATTTTTTCTCCCTTTTTTTTTTTTTTTTTTTTTTTTTTTTCTTTGAAGTGAGTGTAACTTTCGAGTTAACGGGTATCAGTAATGGCGATGGAACCATTGGCTAAAAATATAGACAGGTAGCTGGCTAAGGTTACTGCATCTTATAGAAACATCCAACTGTGCAGTATTACATAAATTGCTTAGTTTGGGTAATGGATAAAATGCCATCCTGTTATTGTGCTCATCTATTGTATTATTATTAAAATTGTACTATTATTAAAATTATAAATGTTTCAATTGGGTCACCACTAGATGGTGAAGGTATTATGTTTTCAGCTTGTCTGACCATCTGTACTACATGCCAGCGTGATGTGTTTGAATGTGAATGTGTTAGCTTTGGATGGAACTATCACTGGAACCACCATATGAACAGATTCAACTTTGCAATCCATCCAAACAGGATAAAGGTCAAAGCATAAACATTTGTCTGACCTTTTTTTGTTTATTTTCTTCTTGTTTGAAGTTTATTCTAAGGGTTTGTATTACTGATAAGAAAGACTACATTTGTGATAGGTGCATGGCTGTTCACACCATTGTCTTAATGGTCCTAATTGTTACAAGAGAACTCAAAATAATCAACAAAATCACAAGGTGTTCTAACAGTGCAGTGTGACTTGGATGTAAATTATGCAGGTATAAGCCTACCTTTCTACTGAGCTTTCCTTAATATTACCACATGATGTCAGTATTGTACAGTTGCTCAATTCCATTTTAGCAAAGGAAAACCATACGACCCTGTTGTGTAGAATATGTTACACAAGATTTTAACCCTTGAGGTATCTTTCTTGCAGAGATTATTACACTGATTTTCCTCCATTTTGTTCTAAGACATATATTGTATAAAGATTAAAAACAGAGCCCTGTATTTGTTAAAACTTACTAATACTTACCTAATTATTTTAATGATTATATCATTAATATAAGGAAGTCAGAGTCTGTGAACAGTAATATATGGCAAAAGCTCAAAAACAGTCTTTTTTTTTTTTTATACAGATAACCCAGTCCTAACCAGCAAAGTCGCAGTCACAATTCACGTGTTCGATGTTAATGAGTTTCCTCCAGAGCTGGCTATACCTTATGAGACTTATGTGTGTGAAGGTGCCAAAGTGGGACAGGTGAGTGTGTAGCAATATGCGAATCTTATTTTAGTCCCCCAGAAACACACACACACACATGCACACACACACACACATGCACACACACACACACACACACATGCACAAAGCTTTAAAAGTAGAGGAGAAAGTGAGCACAACAAGGTGTGAGAAGATTCGAGTCAAAGAACAATTCTGGACTAATGAACCATTTAAGATGATTTATGACACATTTCACACACCACCGCATTCATTAAAATTGCCAGGCAATTGTGTGTGTGTGTGTGTGTGTGTGTGTGCTCATGTCACAGCTACAGTATGAGACAAAGAATGTAGGTATGATTGATGGCAGATATTATTCTGTTTGTGTTAATTCATGCAATTAACTACTCAAAGATAAGAAAAAAGGCATTAAGAGTAAAATACAAACAAAAGGAATCAAAACAAACACTTTGCACACTTAGCGTTAATCTTTCGGATCTGCAATTGCATGCACATTCATGAAGATCCAGCTCTTGCCTTTTTCCACATTTGGTGAGGGATTAGCTCTAACTGTTTGGATTTCTGGCTATCTGACAAATTTGTGTAGCACACTGTGATGATGAACTACCTGGCAGTGATCAGGTGGTACAGCAGCATGGGCTGACGGATGTTCATGATAGGCTGGTCACGTGTGGCTAAGTGATGCATTAGCTTACAGCTAATCGCTTTGTTCAACATGCACCTGCAGTGTTCACTGTAGCGATGCAGCAGGTGATGCTAACAGCGGGGCAGGATGGTACAGAAGCAGGCATGAGCAGCAGAGTATAAAATGTGAGATATGTGTTGCTGCTGCATGAGACAGATAATGATCATTCAGGGTGTCAGGTATGAGTAGTCAGTCCTGTGGAGATGTTGGCCAATCATTCAAAAATAGAAAGAAATGAAAACAGACACAGTACTTACCTGGCTAGAACACAGAATGTGACAATAAAACACACTCAGGTAAAGGAGCTTCAGTGAAACACATTAATTTAGAATGAAAACCAAGCATTTACATTTACGGCATTTGGCAGACGCTCTTATCCAGAGCGACTTACAAGGTTATTAGTATTACAGGTCGGCCAACATAGTGTTAGGAGTCTTGCCCAAGGACCCTTATTGCTGTAGCACAGACTGGCTGCCCAGATCTGGAATTGAACCCAGGTCACTCACATGGGAGCCCAGTGATGTTACCACTGTACCACACCAAGCACCTGCTCTCTGTATAGTATAGAATTTAATACATTCTCCACAATAAACAGATCATGTGTTTTAAATGAATACCAAATACAGGGACATTGCTTTAGGACTAGGCACTATTTGGGACACAACAACAAAAAACTCAGTGGGCATAAGCAAGTAATCAGGTTTGAAGCTTGCGGGACAAATATTAATATGAACATGCATGTCCACATAACATTTATTCTCTTATGCATTTGGGAAATAGAACCAACTAAATACTTATATCATGTGCAGGTACAATCAGAAAGAATAACTGTACAAGTGGGATTAAAGAAACAGTCCTAATTCTTCATCTCTTAGTTAGACTGAAATTGTTATGTTGGCATGCACTGTTTGGTTTGTTTCCACTTAACATAACACTTCTTGTAGACACTGTTAGAGTAGTAGCTTCCTCCACAATATCCTGCCATTCACACTGTTCATGTTCAAGGTTTAATATTACCCCATGCAAGATTAGCCTATAGGTCGTTACATATTACACTAGGGCTCTTTATGACTCTGTAATATTATTCACCATGTCCTTGGTGTAATATTTCCTGAATGACACTCTCTCAGAGAGTAAGACTGGTGCTAAATTCCCTCCATATTTATATCATCTGCCCTAAAGTGAATTGCTGGAGGTCACTCTTTAGAAATGGTTTTGAAACCAACCTGGTGATCATTGATAACACTTTTTTTTCTGAGGAAGACTAACCTTTGATAACAAAGGTCTGAGTTTATGTTCTTGAAACATGGCAGGGGTTGGTAAATCACTGATTCCCATTTCCTTCACTGAAATATCTTACGTCACTTACCCATTTGCATCATACCCACAGAGGATCATAGCCTTTTTTAGACAAAGATATTAAATAGATATTTGGTAAATTGAATAACTATAATGTTTGTGCCATTTATTTAATTTGGTTTTCTTTATCTAGTTTTACAAATTAAATGATGATATGGAAACTTATTTAAAGGCCCACAAACCATAAGACCATACATTTGTATGTAGCTTCTTAATTGACCTGACTGTTGCTGATGATCCATGAATCTACAACACTATGCTTACTTCTAAATTGTATCTGTGTATTTTTATGACCATTGGCTAATGCAATTGGAACCACAAAAGTAGAAAATAATCTGCTTTAAGACACCTTTTATATAGATCATGGGTGTCAAACTCTGGCCCACAGGCCAAATTTGGCCCGCAGTGTAATTATATTTGGCCCGCGAGGCAATATCAAATTACTATTGGAGCTGGCCCGCCAGTATTATACAGCGGCGATGCCGCTGTAACAGCGCATTCATCACAAGTACTACAAATCCCATAATGCCCTCCTGTTGTTTTGGCGCTGATGACATCATTAGCGTGCTCCCGTTTGGTGGACACGAGCGCTGTTGCAAGCCGGGCGAGTCGTCCACCCGGGGTTTTCCGTGCCTTTCATTACACGCCCAACTCAGTAGCGATCCGTGTTTCGGCAGGAAAGCCCCCGCTCATCCAAGAAAAGATGCCAGGTATCTGGCTTGGGCACATCAGATCAGTGTGTTGCAAACTGAGCAATAATTAACGTTTTCTTTATGCATGTAGATTTATTTATTATTGTTATTTTATTTTAAAATTTATTAAACTGTGGAAAAAGTTTATTTTGATATTTACCTCAGAAGGCTACAAATAGAAAAGAGGCATACAATTTTTTTTTTTTTTTTTTTAATATGCCATTGATATGTTTTTTTTTATTTGAAATTTGATTTAAAAAATTTCTGCAATATAAAGTTATATAAGCGTTGCTTGTTCCATATTCAATGTTAAAGCAAAACTTATTAAGCAAACTTAAGCATATTAAAAGGTTCATTTGTTCAACGTTGGCCCGCAGCTTTGTTTAATTTTACATTTTGGCCCGCTGTGTATTTGAGTTTGACACTCCTGATATAGATGATACACTACAGTACATTTTTTATTTATTTTTATTTATTTATTTATTTTAATTTACTGAACATTTACACACTAATTGCTCTAGTTTTATAAAATGTCTTGTCCTGTATACATAGGTGGTTCAGATCTTCAGTGCAAAAGATGAGGATATTCCTATGACAGAACACATTTTCTCCTTCAAATCACCACAGGAGGAAACAAAGGTGAAGAACTTCACCATTAAAGATTTTGGAAGTGAGTCTCTTTCTCTCAGAATCATAGTTTTTATTTTATCTACAGATTTCTCGGTTCATGTCTGAAATAAGTACAGGATGTGTTTGAATATGTGTAAATGACCTGTTTTTATAGCTGTAAAGTTTTTCGTGTTGTCAATGAACAACCAAATTTATGCTGATCATTTTGTAGATGATGTTTCCTGCCAAGAAAGCAGCTTGATCCCAGTTGAGGTTGCTGTCTTGTAAACACAGCCTTTTACATATTCATGATTACACCTCTAAAGTGCCAGAAAAGTAAAGTCACAGTTTTTAGGTGGAGAAATGAAAATTGTTTGTTACTGTTCAGCAAGACAAAAATATTATTTTATTTATATTGCTTAAAAATAGTTATTATTATTATTATTATTATTATTATTATAGTTTAAAAGCTCTCAATATATATATATATATATATATATATATACATATATATACACCTAGTGGTAATCTAACCTAGTGGTTGGTGAACCCATACAGGGCAAGGCATAACTGAGGTGCCCTTGAGCAAGGCACCTAACTCCCGCAACAGCTCCCCAGGTGCTATGGCTTGGGACTGCCCCCTGCTCCGGGCAATTGTGTTAAAAAAATATTTCAATATGAAGGGTTTCATGGGCAGTGTTGAATCAAAAGTTAAGGATCTTGTTTACTGATCAGAAAGTTGGGGTCTAAGCCCCATCTCCATTAAGCTGCCACTGTTGGGCCCTTGAGCAAGGCCTGTAACCCCCTGTACACCAGAGGGAGATGACCTCAACTTCCTTAAATACTTTTTTTTCTAAAACTGCTGTTTGATAGATGCTTGTTTTAACATCATGTTCTTTTATATTCATATCCACCCAGACAACACTGCAGGTATTGTAACCCTGCGCAGTGGCTTTTGGCGGCGTGCTCAGGAGATCTACCACCTTCCTGTAGTGATTGAGGACAGTGGTTACCCAGTACAGAGCAGCACCGGTACCCTGACCATTCGCGTGTGTGGCTGTGATTCTGACGGCTCCCTGCTGACCTGTAGTGCAGAGGCCATATTCCTTCCTGTAGGTCTCAGCACTGGAGCACTTATCGCTATTCTGCTTTGCATTGTAATACTGCTAGGTGAGTGGACTGCTAGCTGTGACCAGATAGGGATAAAAATGAGTCTTGTATTCTCACATGGAATTGAAATGTATAAATGTGATATTGTGTGGGAGTGTAACACAATCAGGTGACTATTTTATATTCAATATGATAATATTAGGCTTGCAAAAGATTGAGTTTTTGGTGAGATATTTTGCAGTTGTGAATGATATTTATTGGGTATGAAATTAGTCCAGCAAATGCAGGGATTGTGGTGGCTACAGGTACGATACAGGTGATCTCAGTAATTAGGTTCCCTTAATTGCTAACAAAATCATTAGTGCAGCCAGATGGAGAAATGCAGATTTGGAATGTGGTTACTAACCTTAACCAAATGCATGTATTAAATAAATAATACATAATTTATTTAATAAATTATTTATTGTATATAATATGGAATGAAACTCTGAATAATACATAAATAAAAATAAATAAAATAAAATAATAATAAAATTAAAATAATAATAAATAAAACCTTAATCAAATTCATTAAATATAGTCTTTTGATGACAAGAAAGGTAAAGAAAATCCCATTTTCAACTCCAACTGTGATTTTCTATTTTAATTGTGTGTGCACATTTGATCTAATTCCGCTCATCACAAATAAAAAAAAACAAAATGTGTAAATTAAAAGAAGAAGAAGAAGAAGAGGAAGAAGAAGAAAAAGTTGGTATCTCAAAGTTCTGTACTTTATGAGCTACAAGCCAACCTGATCCTGGAAGACGTTATGTTCAGTGGATCAAAATAAACAGACTTCTCAGGCTTTCCAAGCTCAGTTAATTAAAATGCACTTATTAATTAGGCACTGGGATATCATCCATGATGGCTTCTCTCCTAATAAGATTCATATAAAAAAGTCCCCACTAGCTAGATGGACTTAGTTATAGCCCAATCTAAATTACTCATCAAGATCTAAGCTCTCTGTTCAGTGGTGATAAACTAAACTGTTGAGCATGAAGAATAGGCTAGGGAGTCCTTATTGTCTCTTTACAATGGTGATTTAAGTAGAATTGTTGGTCATTAAGGCAGAACTTCCTTAACAAGATAAGGTAATGACTCTTACATCCCTCACTGGACCAGACATACTCTAGATATTTGTGTCCATAAAATCATGTGTAAGCCTAAAACAACACATAGGAAGATAAGTAGTCTGAGCATAAAATACATGATCGAGAATGTAGCAGGATATAAAGCGATCAGGTTAGCAAAACCTAACATCGGCCAAAGTGGTACAGGAGGACAGTTAGAAAAGATATCACTGCTTTTAAAGTTATAGCTATACAATTTAAAGCTATAGTTGCCTGCCTCATACCCTTTTGTCGTTTTTTATTTAGCTTTCATGTCTCATTGACTTTACTTCTTACAACAAGTTTTACTCATTTGCTCTGTCCCATGTCTTATGTTTAATACTTGTGCACTTTCAGCAGAGAACAAATTGAACTGACAGAAGGAAAGAGACACCAAAGTAAACCATGTTTAATACAAATTAATCCACAGTACACACTGTTCTCAAAATAAGAAGCTTCTTGTGTTTGGAACCAAACTAGTTGACTAGTTGTATACAGAAGGCAGATGGATATATTCAAAGTTCAAAACTGAGAATATGGAATGGAATTTGAGAATATGGAATGAAAGTCTGGAATGAAAGTCTGAATATATGGAATGAAAGTCTAAATATATGGAATGAAACTTTGAATATACTGAATGAAACTTGAGAATAGGGAATGAAAGTCTGAATATATGGAATGAAAGTCTGAATATATGGAATGAAAGTCTGAATATATGGAATGAAACCTGAGAATCTGGAATAAAGTCTGTCTGGAACCTACAAAACCTACACCTAGTTGACTAGTTGTATACAGAAGGCACAAAGATATATTCACAGTTTCAAACCTGAGAATATGGAATGAAACTTGAGAATGTGTAATGAAATGCATGGCCCAAAATAATTCTGGTAACTGAATTGAATAGTGTTCAAACCATGAAGAACAAGGCTGAACACACCGAACCTCACAGGCCAGGCAATTCCCATTTATTCCCCAGATAGAAACCTGACTTCCAGCCCCTCAGAGGAATAACCCCCAAGAGTTCCTACTTACAATATTCACCCTTTCTATTGAAGACTGATAAACGGGAATTATGTAAGATCACAAATAAAGCACAAAATAGCACAAGTGCGTCAGTGATTCCATTCCATATATTCAGAGTTTCATTCCATATACCCAAATTTCATTCAATATATTCAAACTTTCAGTCATTACGCATATATGTAATAATTGGCTTGTACATTTACATGTACATTGCTGCAGCCTGCACTTCTACATTCATAGGTAATACTACCATCTTTTTCCAATAGTTAGAAAGAAGACGATGGCATATTGCACATGTACTCACATAAGCCCTGCAGATGAAAGATGATATAAAACACTATATCATCCTTGAACACTGCTCTAGATTCCAGTGCACTGTTGATAAGTGAATACCAGCACAGGTGTTAGGAGGATACTAGCAAAGGCCGGCGTGTCTCGCTTCCTCTCTGCCTCACTGCCTCCATGCCTGTGAGAATGGGACAGACCCCTAAGGCTCTTTTAGTCATATCCCTGTGATAGCCTGAATCACTCACTGAGTAAACACACATACACAGAAGAAGAGAAGGAATATGCAGGGAAAGACATGGTGGGCGACCTCCATTATAGGTGCTCTATTTGTCAGCCTGACCCACTTTCAGCTCTGCAGCAGAATCCATGACAGTCACACCTAAAGCTCTATATGACCAAGGAAAATGCATTATCAATTGCTCTCCTGACTATCTAGAGCCAAACACACATGCAAAAATAACCATGTTAGTGACACACACACATACACACACAGAGAGAGAGAGAGAGAGAGAGAGAGATTAAGTCTTGTAATGTTGATGTGCATCACTTGGGGGGGCTGTTGTTTCACAGCGATAATCCCTAAAACAAGATGGAATAAAGAACCAGGTAATTTTCATTTCTTTGTACCTGTTGGTGTCATGTTCTTCCCATAGTGTAATATTCCATAAGTATTTACTTTTATGAAATTTATACTTTTATCACTTTTACACTTGAATCACTTTTATGAAAGACACACACACACACACACACACACACACACACACACACACACACACACACCCTAGTGAGAAAGAAAAAAACAAAACTCTACACACACACAAACACACACACACACAATGAAGTGTGGATCAAGTTTGAACATCCTGAGCAAGCTTTGCCAGATTGAAAATGCTGCTAGTCTGGGAGCTCATGAGGGACAAGGCAAGAAATTGCTACCTGTAAACCACGAAAATCAAAGAAAATGTTTTTCCTTGATTTTAAAGAACAAAATAATTGTCTCTCATCATTCAATCTTATCGACTGTGGCCATAACTGTGTGACTGTGTTTTTTTTTTTTTAAATGGATGGCTGTTGAATAATTGTTTACATGCTTCTATCTCCCCACAGTGATTGTAGTGCTTTACATGGGAGTCCGACGGCAGAAGAAAAAGGAAACTCTAATGACCTCTAAAGAAGACATCCGAGACAATGTCATCCACTATGATGATGAAGGTGGAGGCGAGGAAGACACACACGCCTTTGACATTAGCACTCTCCGAAATCCTAAAGCCATCAAGGACAACCTTTGTCGGAGGGATGTTAAACCAGAGACTGCCTCTGTTCCTCAGCCATCCTCCTCCTCACAGGACAGTGAAGACCTTCAGAAGTTCATCAGTCAGAGACTGCAAGCACATGACAGTGATAACTCTGCACCACCCTATGACTCATTAGCCACCTATGCTTATGAAGGTGAGGGATCGGTGGCTGAAAGCCTGAGCTCTATAGAATCATTAAACGGCGAGACAGAAGAGGATTATGATTACCTAAACGAATGGGGACCTCAGTTCAAAACCCTTGCAGGGATCTTTGGAGAATGTGTACAAAGCCAGACTGATATCACCTCTACAAGCATCGCAGAAAACACACATTGATGATGAACCCAAATGCCTATTTACAAAATGTTTAATTTATTTCCTTTTTTTTTTCATTCTGAAGGTAATTTTGTGAACTCTGTTTTGTCTCCGTTCCCCGTGCAACAAAATTGACTAGAATACAAAAGAGTATTATTTTTGCTCATATTTATTTATTATTTTCTTTTAGAGCTTAAGGAAAAACAAAACTCAAAAAAGGAACAAAAACATCCTTAAAAAGTGCCTCAATAGATTTTTTTTTTTTCCTTTTACTTTACCGCTGATTTTCATGCACACACAAAACTACCCCTACACACTACGTCCCACACAAACACATGCCTTCCAGAAAAAAAATGAGACAGTGCTAAAGATGTCAAGTGCTCTAGCTCCTCAAAAATAATCTTGAGATGAGCTTCACTAAAGATTATGGGTGGCAAATATAGTCACGGCCCAAGTTTGGCCAAAGATCATTCAAATGCTATTTATGATTATATTTATTTATTTGTGAGGCTGATTTGTTTTGGGTTTTTTATGTATTTATTTCTATTTATCTCTCTTTTTTTTTCTTTTGAATACACTTGGGGATTTTTGTAACTATGTGCTCCTCACATTAACATGGATGTTAAAGTGTTGTGAGGAAACTGTAAAGACTTGTACATAATGTTAATTGTAAAATCAGTTTAGGGCTAAACATGAGCTATTATATTGAGTCATGTAACACACTGTTTTCTTAAATAAACACCACTTAGAAAAACTTTATTTTAAATATATCTGATTTAATGCAGGATGGACCAGCTCACTGTGACTGTGATTTTCTGTATACAGTTTCTGTACATATTCACCCTGTCTATGACACCCTTTCCTCTGGGTTTTCTGGTTTCCTCGAATTTTCAAAAAAAAAAAAAAGAAAAATGCCTGTATGGTGGAATGGTTAAGCTTTATTGTCATGAGGTGTATACTGTGTGAGTGTGAGAATGTGTGTTCATAGTACACAGCATACCATACCTGGCATCCAGTATTCACTGGAATAGCTCAGGATATGCCACAACCTTGACAATGTGGATGAAGAGGTTACAGACAGTGAAACGCCTACTTATTTAGTTATTTTTTTCCTTCCAATTTGAGTTTCATTTATTTATTATCTTTAATAGCTGTTCAGAGTCAGGGCCGTGGGTTGAAACAACACTGTAACAACACACTAATTCTTGTGCTTTGGATTTGTTTAGAGAAATATAAAACTAATAACATTATGGCTGTAATAAGGAGTTAAAACAAAAAGCTATAAAAGTACACAAAGCAACATTATTGCAGTGTAAAGCCACTCAGACTACATATTTATCTGAACATATAATGCCATCACAGCAGGATCAACCTGCTTATTTTGGAAAGAGGAAATGGTTCAAATCCAATCAGGCATTGTATGCTAGTACATTAAATTAGCATGGATGAGGCATGGTGTGTTCATGTCTGGATATAGCATTAGAAACCACTCAGACTCCACAATACCTAAACTGTGCCAAACCAGAAAGCACTGATGGTGAAGAATACACACTGTGATTATGGTTTGGAATGGAACAGTTGCCAGTATAAATACGTAAGTAAAAAAAAATAATAAAAAAAAAATTAATAAAATAAAATAAAATAATAAATAAATGAATGAATGAATGAATGAATAAATAAATAAATAAATAAAATAAGTTTTGATAGTGATAGTGAAATATTTAATGGCTTGTGAAAATATCTGCGGTCTGTGACATCATGAAAGCCACTTACATTTCACTTAAAGGACTGTGTAAATGAGCTGTCATTACAAATAGGTTGAATGAGTTTATAAGTAAAGCAGTACAGAAAATGAACAAAATAAGCAAATAAAATATTTTTTTTTAAATCCTAGAAGTCCAACTAGCAGGCAGTTCAAACTTTAAGTGCTTCATGCATCACATAATTTCCACAAATTTCTGTCATATGTAGAGTGTTTAAAACAGAAGTTCTTAGTGTTTTAATGCACTAAACTAATTATCAATATGAAACCCTAACTGCCGGGTTTGTACCCTTTTCTATTATTGGAAATTAGAGTCAATAATGTATTTTCCCTTCTTTTGGGACCATAAAAGTCTCTCTCTCTCTCTCTCTCTCTCTCTCTCTCTCTCTCAATTCAATTCAATTCAATTCAATTCAGCAGGCTTTATTAGCATGACCGCATACATACAGTATTGGCAAAGCTCAACATTAAAGAGAACAACAACAAAAATGTTTTTTTTTTTAAAGAAAATGTCAGTTAAAACAGTATTAAGCATCAACACAAATAATAATACAGAGACCTTTTACAGTGTTGCATCACATAATTTATATATATATATATATATATTATGTGTGTGTGTGTGTGTGTGTGTGTGTGTGTGTGTGTGTACATTCAGCCAGCAGAGACACATCAGGAACCTACTGACCAAAAAGAACCTTGAAGAGGTCATTGTTAAAATCTGCATAGTTAATCTTGCCAATGTTAATATACCATTTAAGCAAATCATCATACACATTGTGATGTGTCATAACATTGTCCTGCAGTATCATCCTGACCAAGATGAGTGTGCTCATCAACAGTATCACAGAGGAAGAGGAGGGGATAATAAGGTTCCTAAAGGTGAGCTCAGTCGGCTGCATGTGCTCCTGTAGTCTTGCTGTACATGTCACACTGTTATACCTGCAGGCTCCAGACAGCTATAATTTTACATTTCACAATAAATAAATGAACAAATAAATTCTCAGTCTCATAACAATACACACTTTTCTTTAATTGGCTATTAGTATATCCCCAGGGTCAAACCACTGGGGTATTGTTTTAAACTATCTTTAATGTTATAGTTAGAAGTGACTTGATGTTATCTGAAAGATACAAAACACACAGTTTAAACTACAGGCAACTGTGTTATCTCACTCCTCTTCCTTGGCATTGTCACAGCTCTACCTCCACTGTCTTTAGGCACTGACTGCCTATTGATGGTGCCATGGCAGTAAATTGAAAGAATGACAGTCTGACAGTTTGACGACAGTAATTACTGTCTTTTGTTGTAAAATTGCCAGTAGTTAATAGACATTGTGAGTTTGTTCTGGGCTGTTTCTCAGGCAGTTTTAGCAGTAAACATCTTTGATCTGAACATTAGCATAAATCTGGACTATTGGCCTGCATCTGCATGACTTTGTGCATTGCTACCACATGTTTTACTGTGACTGCATAACTACATTAATAAGCGAAGTT
This sequence comes from Duopalatinus emarginatus, assembly GCA_028565595.1. Lineage (NCBI taxonomy): Eukaryota > Metazoa > Chordata > Actinopteri > Siluriformes > Pimelodidae > Duopalatinus > Duopalatinus emarginatus. The sequence continues at coordinate 10,293,625 of JAOVVF010000051.1, forward strand.
TTTCTTATAAAATGGCCAGTAAGTGTAACTGTACTGTGTATGCAATTATGGTCACATTCAGATTTATTGCTAAACCAGAAGCGTCTTCTCTCCTTCCCGATCCCAATCCAGCCCAGGCTTTACTTCACTTGCTCTAATGTGAACTCGAGCAAACCTGCTACCTGTTTCCATGGCATTAAGTAAGTGTATTCAAAGAATTCTCTCTGGTTTCTGGATCGCTTGGCAGTTGCCTGTTTTACCATCAATAAAGACTGATGTATTAATGCTTGCACTTGCAGCCAATTGCCACCAAATTAATTTTTATTTAGGTAAGAGAACACATCAAAGCTTTTTTTAAACCATTTTTTAAATAAGTATCTGCAAAAAAATTATCAAAAATCTTTTCATAATTCTAACTGAAGTGAATTTGTTCCTTATAATCCAATAACATGCAAAGTCCCATCCTACAGAAACAAAAAGGGGAAAAAAAGATCCTGAATAACTCCCTCAGCAAGTTTTAGCAAGTGTTGCCACCCACTTCTTTGTTTTGCTCATTTTCTTGACTTCATCTTTTCTCTTGTCTTTTTCTTCTCTTGCATTCACTTGCTATCAGTTAGATGTGGCAGGCCTATATTCATCATGACACCGCCATGTTTTTGTGAGACTCCACATTTCTATGCATAACTAGCAATGAAGGAAATAGTTTGATTCTATAGAAAGTGGCAGCATTGATTTGCAGTGCTGACAGCATGACATTATGGATAAGAGCATGTTTAAATGCCTCAGCGAAGTCACAGTTCACAAAGCTTAAAGAGTTTTTAGGTTTCTCAGCTAAATCTTTCTTTTTCAGCTGAGGAGTCTGGACACCTGTGCAGTTAATCAAATTTACTACATCTCGCATCATGACAGCTCTGGTTATAAATATTTGAAAAGTTTCATTCCAAAATTTTGTAATTTGTCCAATTATTTAAAATCTTTAGAATCATAATTAAAAACAGTAAAATTGCAAAATTAAAAAAAAAAAAAAAAAAAAAAAATGATGTTTAAAGAATATTTATCATTTTATAATTGTTTTCTCTTTGGAAATTTTAGATTTGTAACCATCTTACAAATGAGAACACTTAATATATATATATATATAAAAATAATATACATAAATAATAAAGCAAGAAATAATAAAGCAAGCTCATGTTTGGCAGAAGTTACTCTGACAATCACCCCTGCCAGAGGAACTGTGGCTGATTCTCTAAAATACTGTTTCTAACCATGTAATTTCCTAACCATACAAGCTCTATCTGGGACTACTGTTCAGAAAAAAAAAAAAAAAACCTCCTAATACTGGCCTTCTTGAGTTTATTATTGTCTATACTGCACATAGTGGCATTTTCATGTCGATTAGCAAACACATAATTTCAATATTACTGAAGCCGCTTTTACTTTGTAACATTTTCTTTTTGCATGTGACTTTTGCACAGTACTATATATATTCATATACATTTAGTATGGTATGTATATGTATTCGTATCCATTTTGACTAGCACTTTATCTGGGTACAGAAACTGGTCATAAAGTAGCAAAATATAATAGGGCATGTTTAGAAATTAAATTATGTTTACTTGGAAATGAGGTATTTGGGTCCACACTGAGGTCCACATTGTTGCTGTGTTTGACATTTTTCTTTATTTCTTTTCTGAACCCCTTTGCATCAAACACATGCTATCTGAACCCTACAGGAAACAAGCATTAGGCAGTCTGTCAAACACCTGTTAACTCATGCAAGGAAACGTCCTCCAACAGGTATTATTCTGCCAACAGCCATCGTTCATCAAGCTTCCAAATTGGCTTAAGGGTCCTGTGCAGCTTCTTATCTAATGCTTCAAAAATGTTTTGGCATATCTTGGTGCTTCATTCACACCAGCTACTCTCTGCCCCCCCTCAGTGTTTTCAGTGTAATTCAGTGTTTTAACCTAGGGTAAAGAGATTAATATGAATCAGGAATATATATACAAAAAACTTCTATCCCTTTTCAGTCTATTTAGCTTAATTAAAAAAAAAAGGTAGATGGAAATACATAACATTTACCTGACTCAACTGCTAAGACACAAGACTTTAGCATGCCCTCAAGAAAATAAATAATGTCTTGCCCTATGGCCATCATAAAATTAGCTAATTACTAAGCTTAACTTGCTAAGTAATAAAATAAAATATTATAAAACTTGCTAAGTAATAAACTTGCTTAACTTGCTAAGTAATAAAATAAAATAATACAAGCTACATAAAAATGCACAGCTTTACGTTCTGTCAGTTAGCAGCGGTTGTTTGTTATGCTAAAATGACTAGGTCCTGTGGATAATTATCCATATTCACATTAAATATGGGTAAAAGCCGCAGTATAAAAACAATCCAATGTACAGTATAAGGCCACTTATAGTCACATATCTAAGCTAATTTTCTTCTAGTATCTACTATTGTTGGTCTGTGTTAGTGATCTGTCCCATCACCAGGCAAGTTACTACACCTTGTGATTCCAGCTTCCAGAATTCCCAGCAGCCTTCCAAAATGGCCAAACCCAGTCATGACACTTCTGTTCCCACCCATTTCAATCTCCAAAGTATTGGGACCAGCTGTAGGTGTTTTGGACACTTTGGTTTTATCTGATTGCTGAAGGTGCACACAGATCTCACAAAGCATTTACAGGATCTTGCTTGTTATAAGATATCAATCAGAAGAGGGTTTGTAT
>JAOVVF010000051.1:10302087-10316130 GCA_028565595.1 Duopalatinus emarginatus
TTGCTGACACCAGCAGAGAACAGTAATATTGTCCTAGTATTTAATGGATGTATACAGTTATTGTCCTAATATTTATACATTTTGAGTCCTAATCAGTAAATTTTGGTTTAAATGTAAATCACTCCATACCTGTGAGTAAGTTAAATATATGTAAGAATCTAAAACTTACCCTTGCCTTTTGCAAAGGTAACGATTTACAACAGCTTTCCCAGCATATTTATCCCTAAGAGGTTAATTTTGCAGTACCATACTGTGTTAAGCAATTTCAGTAAGATATACAATTTTGATTAGAATATTTGACAGCCAGTAGACCTGCTGGTTTATTAAACAATGTATTTTACCAGGTTTTCATTGGTAGTTATTGTTAAACAAATAAGTTTGACCACATTCCATATGTAGGGAAAAAAAGAGAACCTCAATAACCCTTAAAAAGAAGCACATTTTCCATCTGTAATGATATATAAGCCTGGGTAGTAAAATGACTATGCAGCTTAACAAGCCCCTGCATGCTCGCTTGCCAGTGCTACCCTCCTATTTAATCTGATCATCTATTGTCCCTTTACTGTTTTCCCTTCTCCCTCTCATTCTCTCTCTCTGGTTTGTGCTCTTTGATTCATCTCAGTGATAGTTCACAGTGTGCCACATTCAACACAAGGATTGGATCCATAAATCAACAGTGTCTCTCCCTAGTTCTTTTCCTTTTGCTCTGGCCCCTCGCTCTCTGTATCTGACAGTTGTTGTTTTTTTTTCCCAAGCCGAAGAAACAGGCATGCTGAAACATCTGTATGTGTAAGAGAGATTTGTAAATGTAAACAGGTAGGACCACAACATCAAATAAGAGGAGGATACCAATGAGTTGAGGAGGATAAGACATTGCAGGATACTGATGCATGGTGCAATGGTCACAATATGTCATACTGCATAATGAACTGTAAAAGTTAATCTGCTGTACAGAAAAGTTACCTGTTCTGCCATGTGACATAACAGCATTTGTATACAGATTGTGTTTAAAAAATGTACCTGTTTCAAAATCTTCACAATCATTTCAAACAGCTTAACACTAAAAAAAACACAAACAAGATGTTTTTTAAGAATATCTAGAGCAAGGAGAACAGCAAAAGTAAACCCAAAAAATCCAACAAATGCACAATTGATTTTAAAGAATGTGTGTGACAGTGTGACAATGCTAGTTGATTCATATAGATGTATATTCAGCTTCAAAATTTCATATTGGTTTTGCATTCAAATTTCAACCTGCAGTGGATGTGGACTAAATCCAATTATGATGATTATGATAATGATGATGATGATTATTATTATTATTATGTTAATGATAGCATGTTAAAAACAAAAGAGAAATAGCAGGTGTAGAAATTCCAGCATTATCAATAAATTGCCTTACACAGCTACTCAAAAAAATAAGCCTTGATTTGTCAAATATACATTGCAGCACAGTGAAATTCTTTCATCACATATCCTAGCATGTTGGGAAGTTAAGGATAAAGTGCTCCATGATAAAGAACCCCTGTAGCAGAGAGGGTTAAGGGCCTTAAACCCCCAACCATCAACTTAAAAAAACAGAGCCTTAATTGTTGAACTCCCACTGCCCCAAATGAAATTATTTATTTGTTTTGATTTGTTTTGATTAGTTTCAGCTCATTATATTTATCAATTCATCTGATTGATTCCCTTAAAATATAAAAAAACTAGTAATTAGCTGTCATGTATGGGCTTCCTGGATAGGCAAGGGAGTCACATGACTCCAGGCGCGCACCCGAGTTGCGCCACCATAATAATTATGCCGACTATATAAGCCTGGCACTGCAGCATGCATGTCGCAGCTCATAAAGACTTTATTGACTCTTTGGATTACCCTGTTCGGACTCTAGCCTTGTTTTGACCCTGACCCTGTTCCTGTTTAGCTTATGCTTGGGTTTAGTTTCTGTTTAGTTTTGGGTTCGGTTTATGTTTTTGGTTTATGTCTGTTTGCGTTGTGTGTATATTAAAAGCATTCCCTGTGATTACATCCCTTCCTTGTTTAGTGAGTTTAAATGTACACTCACCACACTGACATTACACTTATGAGCCACCAACTATGCTGACTATGCTCCTGAACTCCTGACTAGGATAACTCCAAGTCTGTTCCTGAATCTGTTCCTGACTCTGAGGAGGACGCCTTCAAGTCTGTTCCCGAATCTGTTCCTGACTCTGAGGAGGACAAATTCAAGTTTGCTCCAGAACATGCTTTAGACCCTAAAGAGAACAAGTCCAAATCTGCTCCTGATCCTGCTCTCAAACCTCCTCCCGAATCTGAGGAGCATCCACCAGAACCCGGTCTGGGAGTGGACAGTTCCATTTCCTTGATACAGCATCCACATGATCCTGGGCTGAAAGTGGACAGTTCCAGTTCTCTAATCCAGTATCCACACAATCCTGGGCTAAAAGTGGACGGTTCCAGTTTCGTAATCCTGCATCCCAAGCAGAGAGTGGGAGGTTTCAGTTCCCTGATCCAGTGTCCAAAAAGTGGAGCTATACCCTGGTTCCTGCTTCACCTCAGTTCCCTGTTAGAGCTGTAGAAGCGGCCCTCCATGCCAAGTTGCCACATGAAGCACCAGCGGTCTGCAGCAGGTCTGAGTCAGAGAGGTTGTACAGCAGGTTCTACTTTACCAGCCATCTCTCTCCAAGAGCATCTATCTGCACTCTTCTAGAAAAAAAGGTTTCAGTGTCTTATACTCTTGTTGCAATACCTTTTTATCCTCTGGCACCTCGTTCCATTCCAGACATCCCATCATTTTCACTAGGTGCCTTCTGCACTGTGCTTAAATCTGTCTCTATAAACTCACTGGTCTATATACAGCCTCCTGGAGTTGTGTCAGTGGTGTCTTCACTGGCATGGTATGGTGGTGGTTTGGATTTAATACCACCTACTTTGTGGGCATTTATGTGCTGGAGTGCAGCAGCTGTGAGGCAGTCTTTGTTCAGGTTTGTGTTCACTCACCTAAACTAAAGTCCTAAACTCTGCTGGCATAATTTGCAGCAACTCTTCCAGGATGATTGGATGATTAGTTCTTTGGTACATTGCTTTGGTCATACCCAATCTTAAGACAACACTTGCAAAGGGTGGTAGGCCTCTGTTGGTGACTGTTGGTGACTGTTGGTGAGCAAAACTGTTGTCTTCCTCAGGCTACCTCCGTGTCTTGGCCATATGCTCAAACCTCAACCTACCACCCATCCTTCATCATGAGTAGTCATCCCTTTTCCGACACCACTTCCGACACATCATGTAGGTTCTGACACAACCAAATGATGGCAAACTTACAAAGAAATCTTTTTAAATCATATGAGGAAGGTTTATTCAACCAAGTCCAAGGTGAGCCACTAATCCAGAAAATTGATGTATATGCTCTATTTACAACATACACACAGAAAGAAGTCTGCATCCAGCCCAAGCAATCTGACTACAGCCCAACTTACAGCCCAAGGTCTAATTCCAGCTTATTCCAATTTATTTAACCTCACCACTCATCACTTAGCTCCAACTCCAAACTACATTGGACATTTTATATTCTCACCCCTCCCAAAAAAGCCTAAACAAAAGAAGTGTTAAACTGACACAAATAATCTTTATTATTGCATTAAACAAGTATTCATATAAATAATATAGTACATTTAGTATGGAAATACATCAACAAGCCTTTAATAACAAGCAATAGTCAGTCTTTTAATATTAGGACATTGAATTGCCCCCTTTAAATGCAATGGAGTCTGCAATGTTGCCTGCACAGATGAGAAGCAGGACATATGCATCACAGCATTGATAGGTTGAGTAAAATAAACTGTTTCTTTGTTGAATCAACACATATGGTGTAATTACTCCATGTCCATACCATTTACTGTTGGTAACAATGTAAAAGTATCTTTGCCAGCTTGACATGCAGATCAGCCATGCTTACAGAGCTCACATGCTGTGGGAAGGCTGTACGCCTTGACACTCTAATTGATCTCACCATCCATTCAGATGACTTATTGCATAGCCCAAGATTAGGATGCAGCTCCAGCTCTTGCCAATTAATTGTAACACCAAGCCCATGCAACTAGGTCCAGCCCAAATCAGTGCAGAGGAGCACTAGTAGAAATAGCTGTGTTTTTTCCACAGGGTGTAGGCCATCCTACCGTGCAATGTGAGGAACAGAGAGGTCTAAGAGATTCAGCTTTCAGTGCTACCTTCAGATGTTATGAGTATTGGGTCATGTCCAATCCAAGAACCCTAGTTCCAACCCTGACACACACACACATGAGTAAGAAACGATTTGCCTTGGTGTTTTTTTTTTTATTTTGGGGAGGGGGTCTGTGCACATCTTGAGGGTTTTTGTTTTATCATCAGCCAAGCCACAGGCTGGTGAAGCACATTCTTGTTGATTAAAAAGCTCTTAGCATGCCAGATTTGATTAGCCAGCTGCTACCTGCCATTGCCTCAGTCATTGATCTCATGTCTCAGGTCCAGAAATGCAAATGGTGGTTTTATTGTCTTTTTTATTAACAGTTCATTTCCTCCAAAAAGTACTACATTGTACATTTCCTTGCTGCAGAGGTAGAAGTCTAAAAATTAAGGTCTAGTTAAGACCTTTAATATGTATCTATTGTTAGAAAGGTGCATGTAGTGTATCATTTTAACTTTACTCTTTAAATCCTTTCTTTATGAAATAAGTACCATGAGCATCAAATAAGTACCATCAAAGCATCAAAGAAAAGTACTTTTCTAAGTGTGCATTTTTTTATGTAGCTTAAGTTGGCATCAACAAACACACCCGTTCTGACTGCTGAAAAGATGTTGTGGTCTTGTGCTGTTATCTTCCCTCATGTCTCTGGGGAATTATTTGGATAGTGATTACAGATGACTTTCAGAGAGCTTAGGTCAGTGTATGTGAGTATTGATTTGAAAGTAGATCACATTTGTGCGAATACATCTTGTGACACTATATCTGTGTGAATCATTTTCAATTTTTATTCTGGTTCCTCTGCTTTTTGTTTCAGTTAGTCAATCACTTTCTCCCTGTCTTTTTCTCTCTCTTACAGAAAGTTCTATTGGGGAAATGATTCCTCTATGCATTTTAAATGACGGTCAGAGGCTCCTGCTATGAATTGTTCTGCTCGGCTGGTCTTAGATGCCCCAACCTCCCACACCTTCATCCGTTCCACACTCTTTTATAACTGAGGTGATGTTTTTCTGCTGACCTTGGGTGGAGCTGTTTCTCCATTAAAGAAATCACTTCTACTGAACACACAGAGGTTACTGTGTACTAAGTGTACTTGGTACTCTCTCAGACCTGTCTTTATCTCATGGTGGGAACCATATGACTCTTTGATGATCAGAACATTTGACAGTTTTGATCTTGGGAGAACATTTAGTCACCAATACAGTATATATTTATGTAGCATTGCCAGCACCAGGGTACATGCTACCTAATACTGAGGTTGTAGATAGATTGTTGTAGACAAGTTGCCTCTGGGTAAAAAAAAAAAGGAATGTGTAAATATGCGTGTATGGTGTCCCATCTAGAGTGTTTTGGGGGCTCTGGATCCACTGCAACTTCAACCAGGATAAAGCAGCTACTGCAAGTGAGTAAATGCGTGGGAGCATAGTGTACGGTCATAGCATATAAATGTTCTATGGACATATTTGAACTCTATATTTGTATTGAAGCTTTTCAGCATCTTAATGCCAGTAGGTGTCTGATTTCACTGTTTGTATTTATTTGTCATGGCATAGGTCATTGTACTTAGCAAAAAGTTTCTGATGATTCAACTGAGTCAAGTTCAATTAAAAAAACTGCATCATATTATACACTACAACACAATCCCTTTGTCAGTTGGTCACAAAAGAGGTGTAATGTTGATTAGTGTACACTTGGTGCTTTGTTTGTGAGTCTCACAATCCATTAAAATATATAACCCCTTTTATCTTGACAATAAGTTAATGCTGTTGAAGAAAAAATATGATTAAAGTCATAATTTTCATAATCTGTATTCTATGGTATTATTTTACATGCTTTACACCTGGGCTGTGTAATTCATATTATCCAAAGCGACTGCATTGTGGTGCAGTTTCTAGCTCTGACCTGTGTTCTCATGGCCAATGGGAAAGAAAAAAGCCTAGTACAGTGATTAATGATCTTGATTAGTGGCTAGGAGAATATGTTCTTTTGGCCTAGAGGTTTATACCACTTGTATCTCTTTAACCTGCCATGCATTTGGGAGGTTTTTACACTGGTGAATTATATATATATATATATATATATATATATATATATATGTGTGTGTGTGTGTGTGTGTGTGTGTGTGTGTGTGTGTGTGTGTGTGTTCATTTTTCAAACTGAACATAGCCATGAGTACAAGTGCATGATTTTAATTACTATGAATGCTTCAGCAATATGCTATTAGAATATGTGCACCTGTTTACAGAACCAAGCTTTATATTTTTAAGTCTGATACATGTCTGATTAAGAGGCTCCCCCGAGTATTTGGTCATGTTAAAAAACTGCAGTGCAAGAATCAACATAAAAAATCATGCTAAACACAAACCTAAGCTTTACTTCAAAACAACTGTGGGAAATCCTTTGTGTATACATGGCTGTCATGTTGTGCTTCATTATGTTAAGTTATGCTGTCTTGCTTCCTAGATATTATTCTTTAAGATTTTTTTTCTTCAAAATATGTTCACTTTTTTTAATCAACATGCAGCAAAACCCTCTCTCCCCCTAGGCTCTAAGTGTCTAAAAGTGTGTAAAAGAAAAATCTTTGCAATTTCATTCATTCATTCGTTCATTCATTCATTCATTCATTCATTCATTCATTCATTTATTCAACATCCTTTTATGCCTTTAGTGCTCTTAGCACTTCTCCTCTGCTAAGATTAGATCATTCCTCATGCCTTTTCTCATGATTAATTGAATGAGTTAATTCATAATCCAAACCATGCCACTTTGTTGTTACCACCATAACATTAACAAAAGGGCAAGACTTCACATTTTACTCTCACACTCAACCCATTTTTAAGTGTCTCTTTTCCAGATATTCTGTCAGACGCACTGGGTGGTGTGTACAAGTGCCAAACAGAGCCGGATTGCTTATGAAAAATGTAATTAGCTTCCCCTAGAGCATTAAATGAATGGCACTTTGTGTGTCAAGTGTTGTTTATTTCAAATGTCTCTGAGGAGAATGCACTATAGAGAGGACCAAGACTCCATTTAGGCTGTACAGATAAAATAGGAAAAAGATATTTGAATTTTACAAGATGAGGTTAAAATGAGCTCAGTTGCCCAGTGGCTCTAAAGTGGCACCTTGCAGTGTTAATAATAAAACCTTCAGACTGAAAATGAAAACGTTACAAAAAATGCTTAAATGTGCTAATTTTATTAATTTATTAAATAAATGAATTAAATAAATAAATCAAATTAAATTAAAAAATGTATCTCTTGTTTGTAGCAGTGTAAATTAAATTATTGAACGACCTACCTGTCTGTCTCCCTACACACTTACCTATGCAGGCCAGTCTTCTGGAGTCAAATGATGACTTACCACTGTTAATTTATTGTGTAGCTATGCACATGAAATTAGAAGACAGATTGAAGGAGCAATAAATGAATGTGAAAGTGAAGTAACACTCAATGTCCCAAGCCTTTATTCTCTGGTTTATTTATCTGGTTATAACTTTTTTGATTACTCCCCTTTACCCTTAAGATCTACTGACCTTTAGCATTTGTGTATTTGCCTCATGTTTTAAAGCATTTCATTTTCTAACTACTGGATGCTGTAAAGGAATTTATTAAATAATAAACTAATTGAGCTAATAAAATGTACTGTTAATGTTTAGAATATACTGTGTATATATAGTTAGATAATACTACATCCACAGAGATCCACTTAAACAGTTTTACTCCAAAGCATGTGTGAAAATATTTTTATTTTATTTTATTCAGTTTCAGTGCTGTATAATGCAGTGTTCTTGGCAGGAGTTTAGATTGTATTACCTTGACAGTGCTGATTCATTTGTTCCTAGTTCTGCCATTAGTCTAGTGCTGTTTTGCTGACATGTGGTAATATGTCCCTGCTGTGACTGGGGTACAGCACCAAGTTTTCTTCCCTACAGGAATGCAACAATATTCAGATCCTATATAGCATGATAAAAACTCAGTGTTGGGTATGGGAAAGGTCATTGGTTCCAATGTTGTTCAAAGCAACAAAACAAAAGGAGTAGCTGATGGGATCTTATGGATGATCAAAATTGTTGCTATTTTTCTGCTAAGAGCCTAATTATTTTTATTCACACTTTACAGCATGTCTGTTTAAATGCAAGCTAGTACATACTGGGGTGCGTTTCCCATACAGCGACGGAGACTAGCATTGAAGTAACATGGTACGATGCATCGTTGAACCAACTAACATCTGAAACACGACTGTTTCCCAATACTGTTGTACTTTGTTTGTACCACAGTAGTTCGAACTATGTAGTTCGAACCACGGTAGTCTGAGCTACAATGGTTCCAGATATGTAATGAATCAAGTAATTAATGTATAGTGCTCATACCTCAACATATTGTACTCAACATATAACAATAATTGTAGAATCTACAATTAAATCTAATAGAAAATATACATCACAATACAATATAATACTACTTATTATATTCTTTATGGAGGAAAAATGCAACAACTATTCGCAAGCTCCATGCATTCATAGAAACAAGAAAATGTATCATAGGCAGAAAATGCGTTCTGGTAGCGCACAAGGATTATTCCATGGGAGCGATGTGTTATTCAGTCATGTGGCTCCTTCAATACCATATAGACAGGGGATCGAGTCGCACTTACTGATGTAAATGCTTTTTTTTCCCTCTCATTAATGTGTTTGTATTCGTATACATTCAGATGCTTATGTATTCGTTAATGAAATGTATTCTGCAATTAGATTGCTCCAATGAGTGATGTGGCATGAGCTCTCAGATTTCCAGTTCTGGAGGACTACTTAGTGACAGCTGGAGAAATTAGTAAGGGATTTCTGAATTTGAATGGGAGGTGTATATTGGATGCATTTCGGCAACGCATACATTTATTTTCTCACTGGGAACCCAGTATGTAAATATTCAGATTTCTGCCATATAGCACAGTCACAAGTAGATGAACAACATCCTTTTCCATTATAAAAAATACACAGGCTAATTAACCTACAGTAAGGTTCACAGCAGAAGCGCATATTCTCCATATTTAGAGTTAAGACAAGTTGCCTGCTTGAATGATTTAAGCTACAATCTAACATGCCACACTTTTGAACAAAAACCTTTACATACACAGCCTATTTATTCATATCCTGCTCTACTGGTTGACCGAAATAATATTAAAAGAGCATAGTTTGGCGTATGTTACACAGCTGACACACGTGGGTTATAGTGATATTATTTAATTAATGCAACCATGCTTAGCACCACAGAAATACATTAATGAATATATTAATAACCGCATGTTAAAAGCACTTGGCATCTAAATGTTCATACCAGAAGATGTTAATTTACAGCTTACTAGCATGCTTCCAGATACTGCGTCCACCGTCATCGATGCTGTAAAACCCAGGAACTAAGCTTCTAACTACAGCTCTAATACTGTAGTTCCAACGACACAGCTCAACGACAGTGTTTGCGAACGTTCGTTGGAACGATGGTTTTGGGAAACACCTGTGTCGCGTAACGATGGTTCGGACTATGTATGTTACCAACATGGTTAGTTCCAACAATGGTTTTGGGAAACATGCATCGCAACTGCATCATTCAAACTATGTAGGTTATAGAGGTTATAGGTTATCTCTATGTAACCATAGAGATCAGGGGTACGTTTCCCAAAAGCATAGTTGCTAACTATGTTAGCAACTAACGTAGTTAGCAACTATGCTTTTGAGAAACGTACCACTGATCTCTATGGTCCTGTTCAAGGTGCTTACTGTGGCAACGGCCTCCCTTCTTCCTTTTGATGTTGATCCAAAGCAATCACCAGTATGTACAGTATTACTTATTTAAAATTAAAGAAGTGCTTCTTTGTTTATTGTTAATGCTGTGTGCTGCCAAATTTTTATTACAATTTATAACTTCATAATTAGGAATTTCAGAATATCAGTTGTCTTTGACTAAGCTGTTAACAAAAGTTTTACTAGCAGAATAAACTTAGAATAAATACAAACCATTTATGTTATTTGTTAAATAGTGCAATGAATAAACTAGATATGCAACGTAACTGCTAAATTTAGTAGACGGTTGAACTTGCTGTGCTAATAAAATTCTGGAAGAGTGTGAAAAAATTCTGCACGCATAACAGGTCACTGATTGAAATGCAGCCTTAAATGCAGCCCACCAGCTATCAGCAAAGAGCTGCTACTTAATACTTCATACACATCCACTACTTTGTACACTTAACAGCTGAGAGAGCTTTAGCTTTCACTGCACACAGCACAACACATAGAATATTACCTACTGAGGTGAGATGGGTTTCCTAACTTTCCTAAACTTATTGTTTCCATAGAAAAAAAGCAGTGATGAGTCATGTTGTTTAATATAGATTTTCTTTTAAAAAATGTCGAAGTTACACTACCGGTCAAAAGTTTCAGCAGACATCAATATTTACAGTTATTATTGACATTACACTATACACAGTTCAAGTCCAGTGAATAACATGAAATGGTACAATAGAACAAAAGTAAGATTAAAAAATTTGTATGTTAAACTGAAACGCAAGAACAGTTTGAATTTCAGACTTAAACAAAAGGACTTTTTTCAGGGAACCCATAATTGTTCAAGAACGGACAGCTGCTCTGCAGCACAAAAAGCCAGTTACACTTTTAAAGTTGATGCATACAATTCTTATATGTGTCCCAACTTTTGTTGATTACTTACAAACACAGCAATTAACAAAAGAAAACAGTAAGAACGAATTATAACCCTTAGTAGTGTAGGTCTGGTTTATAAAGAAATTGCAAAGAAAGTCAAAGTGTCAGTGAGTACATTTTCCTATCCCATCAAAAGGCAGTTGGAAACTGGAGAAAACTTTAACAGGAAGAAGTCTGGCAGACAAGTTTTTGAGAGTCAACAGTTGGTTGGTGGCTCACAACACGACATTTTCAAGCACAGCTTAATGCAGGTCAAAATAAGCAGGTTTCCATTTCAGTTGTGAACAGAAGACTCCAAACTGCAGGTTTGGTATGTCAAGCAGCTGTAAGAATCCCACTGCCAAGGTTGCAAAATAAAAAAAGGCATGTCTGGGCCCAGCAGCACCTTCAATAGACTAGTGAAAACTAGAAGTAATCTTATAGACTGTTGAATCAAATTTTTGAATATTTGGTGCATCACACAAGGTTTTTTTGTACACCATTAAGTAGGTGAAAGGATGGTTCCTCAGTGTGTAACACCAGCTACTAAACATGGAAACATGATGGTCTGGGGCTCTTTTGATGGATCCAGGGTTGCCCTTTTGCTAGTCTAACTTGCACAGGGTGACTTGCACACTGGACAAAAAGGGTTACCACAGCATGTTGAAGCTTGATGCAATACTCAGTGGTCGATGCCTAGTTGATCAAAGGTTCATATGACAGCAAGACAATGACCAAATATGTACTTCTAGGTTATGTCAGAACTACCTCAAAAAAATGGTTAAACCCTATGGAGCTTGTTTGGGATAAACTAGACAGAAGGGTGAAAGCAAAGCAAATTACAAGTGCGGCACATTTGTGGGAACTTTGGCAATAATGTTAAGAAGAATTTTCTGAACAATATCTGAATTCCATCAGAGAAAGTGTGCCTTGATTGTGTTCAGCTGTTTTACCTGCAAGAGCTGGCTACATTGTCAACAACTGAGTCTAGATTGAATCTAGATTCAATTTGTCAAGCAACATTTTTGCATGATTTTTTAAATTTGTTTTATGGTTTAATTAAATGTATTTAATTTCTATGCATTAAGTACATTTGAGACATTAAACAACGTAAATATCAATAAAATCATGAAAAATTTTGTTGTTCTAAAATTTGTTTATATTTATTCTGATTGATTTCTGGGGAGAAAAAATTTGCCGTAAGCTTTTATACTAGCTTTATAGTTTCATGCAAAAAGAAGATTAATCACATGTTGCTCATTCTTTAACTTTCCCTCACTTTGCTCTCTAAAGCTCTATAGGCCTATGCCTTTTCATTATACTTATTACACAGTATTTTTAGTTGTTTTTACTGTAGAGTTTTGTTTTTTTTTCTTGAAGTTTTCTAGTGTTGGTTTGGGATTGTCTTTGTGTCTTACATATACATGATTTATAAATATCTGTTGTATAACTGCACCACATGTACATTTAAAGCATTATTATTCAAAAGTGTGCCACAGCTCTGGGCTCTACAGTGGCTCTGAGCAACTCATTTAGATGGGTATGATTTAATACTGTCTGAATCCATTTAGCTTTTCCACACGATGCTAAAAGTTTTTTTATCAGCAGCTAAATACGATTTCCATCTCTTTGACAGTTTTTTAATTTAATAGACTGATGTAATGCAGCTACAGCTTCACATTTCACTATCCCTCTCAGCAGATGTAGTAAGAGGTAGTAGGGGGTTGGGATGGGTGGTTACAGGATCAAAACCTCTGTATAGGAATATTGATTCATGATGAGGTGCCTGACTTTGGTGTACTGCATAACATCAGACTGTCTCTTTATTTCTTGCTCTTCAAAAGAAAGAAGAGCTCAAGAGATAAAGAGTGTGAAAGAGAAGCACTGTACTACTTAATTGAATCAACTTTAAGCCACCATAGAATGCACCAATCTGAGTTGGGCATTGACGTAACCAATCAACTGGTATCAAAGCTACTTGCTGGCACTTCCTTATCATCGACTGGCCCTTTGTTCGGACTGAATTAAGTTGTGTCCGGATAATTAGGTTATGCCAGTCACCCTTCCTCATCCTTCTCCTTGCTCTAGTGTGTGGTCACGGTGTTTAATGCTCACTGAACAGGACATGCTCAACTAATTTCACTCCTTTTGTGTCTGTTGACTAGCAATTTGCTTTTTTTTATTCGGCATGCTCTTGCAGAGCACAGTGAATAGTCCAAAATCAGCTAAATCCTGAGAAAGCATACATGCTGAATGGTTTGAACAGATCAATGTATACAGTATAATCCTTACAGCCATTACAAAATAGTTAGGCTGTTTTAAAAAAAAATGAATATAGTCCCCACTGGAAGTTATAATTGTAAGACATAAATGTTATTTGGGAGTCAGCAGACACAATTCCACCCACTGTGCTTCAATTAAATGGAAACTGTGACTCTGCTGCTATGACATAGATTGCAGACAGTAAAGGAGAGCAGGTCTAAACACCTTTTATTTTTGGTTTTGTTTCTTGAAAACTGTACCACCTACACAAACCAGGTTTAATATAAATATCTTACATTTGTGTGCTATAAAATTATTGAATTCATGTCACTTTATAGGTAGCAAATTAGATGTAAATGACCATCCTAAATGAATTTCAAGAGGTGAAATGAAATAATATGAGAAAATTTTTATTTACACAGAAACCTAAGCCAGCGCTAAGAAATAATACAATTATGAATAATAACTAAACCCAGGCAGAATCTGCGGATTGTATTCCGGAATTCTGCAGTAATTCAGGGGGAAAATCTGCGGAATTCTGTGGGGTTGTTAATTTTGTTTCTGAGGTGTTTGATAATTTTGTAAATATATACTAAGTGTATTTACATTATAAATATCCTAATAGGTTAAATTAAACCTAGCACATTGCAAAAAGTTACCAAGTATTCTGTTTTCTTTTTAGAGTAGGATTATTATTATTATTTAATAATAAACCAGCATATATGGTCACCAGTCAAACCATCATAAAACAGCATTCTGGATCTTTATCTTCCAGTGAAGTTGAATATGGTCATACCAGCATAACCAGCATTTGTAGTTTTGAACACAAAACCAACACCAGATCAGCATATCTAGTATCCAAATTCATGTTG
>JAOVVF010000051.1:10316598-10329362 GCA_028565595.1 Duopalatinus emarginatus
GAAACTAATTTAGAACACAAATCAAATATAAAACGATCAGCCGTAACATAAAAAAACACAAAACAACTAACATATAAGGGGAGTAATAATGATTATGTTGCAACGACAGCTGTCAGGAGGTGAGATATTAGTCAGAAAGTAAACAGTCAGTTTGTGAGGTCGATGTGTTGGAAGCTGGAAATAAGGGCATGTGTAAGGACCAGAATCACTTTGACAAGGGACAAATTGTTATGTCTAGATAATGGGGTTGGAGCATCTCCAAAAAGGGGGGCTCACAATATGCAGTGGGTATTACCTACCAAAACTGGTCTAAGAAAGAACAACAGCCAGCAACAGCACAGTGGGCTTCCAAGGATCATTGATGTTACTGGGGATTGAAGGGTATCCCGTCTTGTCTGATCTTACAGAATATCTATAGAAGGATCTGTTGCTAATGTTTTGGTGCTAGATACCACAGATACCACAGCATCCCTTCAGAGGTCTTGTGAAGTCGATGCCTTGATGGGTCACAGCTGTTTTGGTCAGCGGTTTTAATGTTACAGATAATTTGTGTAAATGTAATGTAATGCAATGCTAAGCCTCAATTATACAATTGCTTAACTGTATCATTTTTTTGATCAAAGCAAAGCAAAGTAGAAGATTTTAACATCAAAACAGACTGGGCACAGGTCCATGTCCATGTTGAATTTTAAAGGGCTGCAATTAAGACTATGAAATCCCCCCTTCATAGTATACAGGAGCACTGGTAATCAAGCTGATAATCTTCTATGCAGCTATTTGTTGAACATTTTTGTTCTATTTATTACTCAGTAATCTGTCAGGATTGCATTACTCATTTCTGTGCTATAGGTTAGTGGTCTCCTCACTGTTGATTTCCCTGAAGGCCTTTCCCTGAGTTGAACTTTAATTAATTAAAAAAAGCAGAGCCTGAGATGGCTTTAACTTCACCCATTTAGTAGTTTCAGATAAAGCACAGAGACAAACATACACACTGAGTGGTCCTGACAGCTTATGACCTGGGTAAATAACTCCTAGAAATTGGTGTTCTGGCAACTCATTAAAAAAAAAAAATGAAGACCGAGAGTGAGTGCTAAAAGGTTAATCTTTAAGAAATAATGATTCAGTGCTCAGGTGATGCTCTGGGCTTTAAACGTAGGATACAAGTTAATGACACATTAACAGATTTGAAAAATAATCAAATGTAACCATGTGCAGACTGTCACTAAAATCACTGATGCATACTATAATTAAAAGAATCACAGTATTTATGTCTGCTTCCACAGGGGATTATGAGAGCAACAAGCTTTATTAAATGACCTGAAATATTCTTCTTAATCTCTTTTTGTTTCTCTTTTATCCAGGGAAAAGGAGCACCTAGGACTTTGATGGAGTGTCATTTTTTTTAAGAAGAAGAAGAAGAAGCTCAAGGTGAGAATGGTCAACCATTACTTGATTAGCTCTGCTCACTTCCTCTGTTATCGTATCTGTCAATTCAGTTCAGCATCGCTCTGTTTCCTTAGCACAGCCGAGAATTGCATCTCAATCTCACCCCCTGTCTCCCTGTATCCTTTCCATTAACAGTGCTATAGAATGTCATATTAAAGATGATGGGAGATTTAATGTAGATTTAAGGCCAGACATGAAGCTGATAGAGTACCTATCACAGATAAATTATGATTTTGCATTCTTTAGCCATAGATGATCCGTTATCGTGATAATACATACAGTCAGTATTGCCTTAAATTAATGTAGAATGTACAGTTGAAGGGAATATCAGGGTTTCTTTATCTTCTGAGGTTGAAAAAAGCTTGTTTTTACTAGCCTTATCTTTTAGCATTTAATGAAACACAATTTGCATTTCCTGTGTGTGCAAGTTTTCTATGCAGTAAATGCTAAATTTTGACTATATAGCACACCATACAATGGAGCTAACTGTTATTTTTTTTTTATTTCCTGAAGCTACCACTGACCACACACAATTTTTATGAGTAAAGGGTTTACCACCTGCCTGGTTGCTGATTTGCATGATCTGAATTTAAGATTTAAATGACTACTGTGACTGGTCAATGGGTGGGATATGGAAAGATGAGGTCATGCAGGAAGCATAAATATTAATATGAGCCATATTTGGCAGCTTAATAAAATCCTTGAACATGACTTGTAATTGTGTTAGGCATGGCGAAATAAATGCAGAGATATCCAACAGTTACTTTTGTCTTAAATTTACATTTATTATTTATGTTTATTTCACAAAAGTAAAAAAAAAATAATAACAAGCTATATTTTGAGGATGTCCTTAATACTTTTGTTAACTTTTCAATCAAAATATTTGAGAATCAGTTTCAAGAGCTACAATTATTAATCATTTTAAATAAGAGAAAATGATTAATTTGTGCTAAATATCATGACAGTTAACAATTTTGTTAACAATTACGAATTATGACAGTTACAATTAACGTTAGGATAGCTCCCATAGGACATATACTATTCTTTCTGTGCCTCACATACAAGGAAACACCATGGTGAGAACCACTTGTGTGAACTCTTTGCAAGTCAATGTAAGTGGCAAGTTAACATTGCCTTTGCTTTCGTGCACTAACGACCTTATGAGCTGTCATTTTCCGAATAATGGAACAGCCATGATGTTGTAGAAAAATGCATACAGTCACAGACATAGGCAAGTCCTAATGTTAGAATGTTCATATATGTTTCACTTTATTCCATTAACCAACACATAGAGTTAACACTTTGACAAGGGACACTAGTGCAGCTAGCGTTGATTTCTTTGTTGTAGTTGGAGTAAAATGGCTGTATATTTATTTCAGTAATGGTTGTGTGAATTGACAAACTCAGGTTTGGCTATGACTGACCATTTTAACTAATTAAACCAATGTCACTGGGTATTTTTATGTTTATTTTTTAGAAAAAAATTAATTATTAATCAAGTTAAAGGCTCAGCACCATCTAATATGAAAGTGTCAAACACATACATACAGAAGGACTTGAGTACTTAACTTGTGATAATCCATAGTCAGAATACGTTTTATTTTTTTATAAATTAAAGAAATATGGCTTAAAAGACTGTTGTTTAGCCCTGCTCACACTGTTTGGAAACTTTCAGAGCATCACATGTGTGCCATAGATAGGAAACAACAACACTATAGATGCGTTAGTTAATGTAGTTAATGTACCAAAGTTGCAAAAAGATATGTTGTTTTTGGCTGCAGTAACCCTATGTACAGTGGAACCTCTGTGCACAACTGGCCAAAAAAATTAAATTTACCCAAAAAGTGGATTCAATTTGTTAAATTTAAACGGGCACATTGAAAAGGACCATCCGCTTTCTCTGTCACCTGTAGCGCTCATTTCACACCTAAACAATTATGGGATGTGGAAAGCCGGACTTACACAACGACTGGATCTTAAGCCTGGCGCTTTTCCAACAATATGGGGGTGCAAAAAAACCTACATAGAGGTACACAGGGTAAGTGCAATTACTTTGCCTGTTTTAGCTCATGTTATCTAAATTGGAACAGCCTAATTTCTGGGGTTTGATATCAAGTCACTGGACATTTATTCTCTTCATCAAATTTCAAATGTTCATCAGAATCCGAAGATCCAGCACTGGAAAATATGCAGTCAATTTCGGCCTTTTTGGTTTTCACTGTTGTCCCCTAGTGATGTCATCCGCAGCTAAAGATTTTTCAATATTCCTCCAAGACCAAGGAGCTTCATAAAACAAGAAACCTACACAGCAGTGGCATAGTGTAATTACAACTCTAGCATCTGCCTGTATCTGGCTGCAACTACCACTTGATGATGACTAGAGCATGTAAACTTGACTATTGAAGTTGAAGTATGTTAAAAACTTCAATATCTGTTTGACAGTCAAAAAAAAACCACACACAGTAAAGATGAGATATTTAATGACAATAACAAAACAGGAGGTAAATGTCATCTATTTTTTACAATGTACCAGTGTGACCAAATGTAAGCTTGTTTTAAAAGATACACTATAATGCAATGCTTCATGCAATGTGTGGTTGTATTGTATACAATCTGTCTGGTTATATTTACCCAATTTTTATCAGACATCGGTCCAGCCTTATCTTGAGCAAGTCTTAGCATGTACCCTTTAGTAAATCTATTCCACACTCATATAATGAGGGATTCATATTATTACTCTTAATGGTGACAAGTCTATTTCTGACCAGTAACGTCCAGAAACATATATATCTGACCTTTAAAATGCATGATGTTAGTTAGTTAGTTAAACAGATAGATAGATAGATAGATAGATAGATAGATAGATAGATAGATAGATAGATAGATAGAACATATAAATTAAAGTAATAACAATAAAAGTAAAGAGTGAATATTGAATATGAAAATATAGAATAGAAGTCTCTCTTAGTGACTATGAGTAGTGGACGTGGAGGTAGTGCAGTTAAGCAATGTAGATGTTATGTACTGGACAGTAACATAAAGGGAAGGGGTGTGTCTATTCAAGTGTCTGAAGTCCAGAGGGGTATGTTTATTCAAGTGTCCTGAGTGTAACAGAGTCACATATATTATTTTACTTTACTGTACTGGAGAAGAGTTGAACAATCTGATGGCCTGAGGGACAGAAGACTTCCTGAATTTCTCTGTGGAGCAGGACTTGGTATCTGAATAAGCTCCTCTGTCTGATGATGACACTGTGCAAGGATGGTTATGATTAAGAACCGTTTCTGTCGTAATATGTTTGAAATAACATTAAGTGTATTAACATTTTTTAATGTAAATAAATAAATGGAAAGCACAGAGAGAGAGAGAGAGAGAGAGAGAGAAGACAAATACATGCAATTCTGTGCTTAGTCAGGTGAAAAGCAATATTTTTTTCACCCAACTAAGCACAGTTTGTTTGGAAAACATGGCTAATTTTGTATTATATTTTCCCAGTTAAATGAAATATGAATGGTTATGCTCTACAGAAAACATATATTGAGTCCTTTGATTGTGGGGTTTATTGTGGTAACAACAACAAATGTTAATTATGGGTCACCATTTCTTTGGGTAATCTGAAATGTTTTTTTATAACCCATCATCATCATCAACAACAACATCATCATCGTCATCTGGTTAAAAGGAACTTTTCAGGAAAAATTCAGGAGACAGTTTTTTTCAGGAGTAATGACAAATCTAAGCAGGGCAAAAAAGAATATTTAATAAAAGTGAGTGAGAGAAAGAGAGAGAGAGAGAGAGAGAGAGAGAGAGAGAGAGAGAGAGAGCGCATCAACAAACATATAAATCAATATTCCGTGGCGTGATGCAACTGGCTTGTAATAAAGCAGTTTTAGGATATGGAGCTGTGGGTGGTAAGTGCTTAACCTACTAAAGTGAAAGTTTTGAGGGACTCAGTGTGCTGGTGTTTGGGTCAAGGTTAGATAAAGCTAAATTTTACATGAAAAACTTTACAGGGTAAATGTGCCCATAGACTTAACTTAAATCTTAAATACTGGTTTTACTGCATACACTAGGAGAAGATGGTGCAGACTTTCTTAGTCAAGCCTCAGCATTTGATATTTAAGGGAACTTAAATAAGAACTTAAATGTTTTTCTTCACAACATTTTTCTTCACACAAGTTACTGTGATTACTGTGATACTGTGATGACTGCTTCATCCACTGTCTGCTACCTATGGCAGGGTAAACAGAGCAGGCTGTTTTATGCTATCCTGCCATTGCAATCAGTAACTCTGGCATTCTAAAATGCTAGGGAACCACTTAATTTATGAATAACACTAAAATTTTATATAATTATTTAAACCCCTCTTTTGTGGATAATGATGGGACTTAAGGTAATCTTTTATGTATTCATATCCATGGTATTAATTTCCATGTAAAATGTTTAAACAACACTCAGATGAACACATGGATTTGTTTGCCAGTGCTATTTAATTTAAACCATTTGCATGTGCTTACAGCCATAAAAAAATTCTCATTATCAGTGTGTTAATTTTACCCGACTTCATTTATATAAGGCTAATTTGAGACGTTTGATGCAGAACAATTTTTTTATTTAATAAAAAGAATTTTCCTCATTTTCCGGTGATGTATGATGGCCTTCCTGCTGCCACTTAACACACTTTTATTGCTTTTAAGATATTATTGCAGCCACTGAAATTTACACCCTGGAGCTACCACTACCACCCTTTGAGTTCATCAGGGTAAAAAAAATGTAATAGTTTTCTTCTTCACTGCAACTTTGTTTATCTCGGAAGAAGTGAAGGGCACTTGCTGTGACAGCATGTCAATTTCCAGATCAATTGTTGGCTTTTTGCCTGCAGCCCTGGCACTGAATTTACATAGTAATGGCAATTGCACCCTCATTTCACAAAGCTCAAGTTTCCAGAGTAAGCCTTGGCCAGGAAGGAGAAGGATGACTTTTGTCTGAATCTCAAATGTTTAATGCAGCTCAGTTAAACATTTAAAATTAAATAAAAGGGGACTATATAAGGTAAATGGCTTAATTATGATTCTGCTGTATTATATCCTATGGTGATGAGTCAGTTCATTATATTTAAGTGATTGAGAATGAGTATGAAATTAAATGAGGAATCAATCTCTGATACTCAATTAATAAACTTCTACTTACACAGCTCATCATTTGTAATGCAGGCAATGAGATGAAAAATGGTCTCACACTTACAGATTAGGATTTGGTTTAGCATTCATGTTTTCTTGCTATGTGCTGTGAACAGATTATGTAAAATCAAACAAAGGCCATCCACATGGATCAAGTCTCTTTAGAATAGTTTTACAGATTTCTAAATGATATTATTAGGCTTTAAAAACTAATTATGTTCATCAGTGATCATAAAATTGCAACTGTTGGAAGATGATACTATTGCTTAGGTGTCCTATTCATTTAAACAGATTTAGCACTGAGTTAGTATTGAAATTTAGCAAAATACAGATGGTGAAATGGTCTATTGACTATTAACTGCAATCCTGAATGCAATTAAGAGTTTCCACCAAAACCCCTAATTCAGAGATTGATTTTCTTTACCTTCTGCTATACCCGCTCTGGTAATGTTATTAAGTCCCATGCCATAGTCTGGCAACATTTTGCAACTTTTGGCTTGCAGAATTTATGCTGTATTACTGGTTGGAGATCTTGGTAGCCAGCAGTTTACTCACTGAGATCAACATTTTCCCATATTCTGTTTTATGTGAATAATAAGTGAATATCTTGGCGAATTTGTAGGATTTTATGTTTTCAATGCATTTATCTGCTGCCACATTGTTGTTGGCTGGTTGCATAATTTCATAGAGGAGCAGGTGTGCAGGTGTTCCTTGCAAACTGTATATGGCTAATATTCAGTTTTAATGTTGATTATTTTTTATTTATTTTTGTATGTTAACAACATAGTCTAGCATATATTTATGGAATTTTTCTAGTCACCTTTCGCTGTTATTTTACATATTGTCACATCATTCCAGTAAAATGTAGCCTGTTTTATTACTTCGGTCTTTCAGGTTTTTATTTATTTATTTATTACTCCCTAAAACAAGGTGGCTGTATTTACCACTGTAATAAACTGTATGGATGCTATTTATTTGTTATTTTGACCCAGAAGGTCAAGGAAAGCACTGATTAGGACACGTCTGAATATCTGAATATCTGGTTATATATATTTTGAACTAAGTGGCTGACTTAACTGGCCAAATTTGAATATGAATAAATTCTTGGTGTTTGTTATTAGCTATGTACATTTACATTCAGAAAGAGTTTTGTATGTATCTGCTCTAAGAGCCTTCATTATATCTGATAGATTTTTTTACTAGTGTAGAAACTTAAACCCTCGCATATCTCTGTTCCAGTGATGGTATTATTTTCTCATTCCAAGTTCAGATAATCACAGGAGCACATAAGCCCTCTATGGCAGCTTAAGCAAGCCATCTGTTTACCAATCCAAAGTAAGAACTGGTGAGAAATGTTAATTCTCAGCAAGCGTTTCTGTAAAACGCCGGGACACCACTTTGAAGGATGATTGAAAAACAATTAATTAGGGATCGTTGAGGGAGGGAAAAAAATTACAGATGGTGGCAGGATCTGTCAGTCAAGACTTCAGAAGGATCTGAAGATTACCCATTAGGCTGGGAGTCATCAGCCAAGTCAGCTCACAAACTTTGCACTTGAATGGCTACAGAGAGCCTCATTTACCTCTCCTATCCTCCATCATCCCTGTCTCCTCACCCCCCACAGATTCAACGCCACATGGCCATGGTCAGAGTGACTATCACCTTCTGGCAGGTTTCAGGTGATAAATTTAAACTGCAGGGCTAATTCTCAGCACAGACATTCTCCCTGAGACAACTTGAAGCAAAGAGAGAGAAAGCTGAATGAAAAAAAGATTGCTGGTGAAGAAGGGTGCCAAAGACAGTAATTAGGAGGATCATGTAGTATGTGACTATTTCAATGAAATGCCCATGGGCACTTGGCAGTAGTATAACTTAAAGGTAATTGGATTAAACTGTGTCAGTGTTCAGAATGATGATAAATAACATCTTTTGTTATATTGCAGTTTGTCAAAAATTATTTAATTATTAAGTTCAGGTGTCTAAAATAAAGCACATGCCTATGCAGTCTCCACAGACTAACACTGGCAATAAAATGGGCTGTGCTGATAAACTCAGCAGCTTTAGACTTTAAGCATGTAGTTTTAATGGTATATGGTACAATTATTAGTCAATATATTAGCATGTAGCATGGAATGTACTGTAAACAAACCAAGGTTAAAGTGGCTTAATTTAAATGGACAAATACTGAATGAATGTGTTTAGTGCAGATAATATCATCCATATATGTGGCACAATTAAGTACAGGCTGGAGCACACAGCTCATTAGTCATTGAACTGTACCAGCCTTGTCCACACCAAATGCCATAACAGAATCAGTTGTCACAAAAGCAAGAATCTTAGACGCATAATCTGTCAAAGTTCAATTTAGTCACAAACTTTGCATAGCATTGTCAGTATATCATCAAACCAGGAAAAGCTTAGAAATCAGGAACAGTGAGAAATTTCTCTTTCTGATGATGGTCATACAAAGTACAATGCAGTATGCAATATATATATATATATAGTATATAAATAGTCATCAGATGGTCTACCTATGCAACATTAATTAACTGCACATTTTTACACAAACTCTTTAGAAATCTGTGCAGATGTTTAAATGTGTCACACAATCCCAGCCACTTTTAATGACCAAACTAGAAAGTGTTTATTTAAAAAATTGACTTTTTTATTTAAGTTGCTATTTTTCTCCTTAAATTAAAACTAGTTTTATTAAAAAATGTTTCTCTCAGGTGACGTCTCTATGAAAGTTACTGAGTAGGTTCTGCGTAATTCCCAACACAAGATAACAGAGATGAGGTGAGCTTAATTGTGTGATAAACCATGAATGATACACTGAGCTGCCAAGCCCTGCTAATATCAACAAGACTACAGATTCTAAAATGTTTATTTCCTTTTCTGTATCTTTTTTTTGTGATTATTTTTTCTTCCTTTAATAATTTTTAATTGATTTGTAAAGCAATCATGGGTGTGAGCAAATGACTATATATAGAATTTACTATTTGTGAACATTCAAAAATTCCTTTAATTCCTTTTTAAAACTTTTAATTTTACGGCATATTTCCTTGACAGTTTCTGGATTATTTATTTATTTATATTATCTCAATTTACCACTCCTCAGCCCAAAGGTTTTTCTCATATGATTATGTATAGTTTATTTTCTGATTCCTTTTATTGATTTGACAAGCAGTCAATGAGAAAATACTTCCCTGGGAGTAAATGTGGATGCCCTGTGATAAAGTTTCCAGATATTCTATTTTAAAAAAATCAGAAAGAAAGAAAGGCACTCTTTTGAAAAGATACAAAACCTCTGTTATAATGGCAGCTTTAAAATGAAACAAAGATAAATCTTGTCAGAATTTTTTCCACAGTTTCTGTAAATTATATCATAAAAAATAAGAAAAAAGTTTTAATAACCAGGTGGCATTAATGTACACAACTGTTATAATTGGGGATGTGGCTGTGCTCTGAATTGACCAATTACGTTCAATCTCATGTTCAGAAGTAGTTATCACACAGCTGTCGTCAACGGAATTATTCTGATTAAGCTCAATAAAAGAACAGCTGTTTTTATAAGATGTTCTGGACATCTTCTTAGTCTTGTCTGACTGCTGAAGAAATGGTCTGCAAAAAGCTTTCAAACCATGTCCAGTATTGCATTTGTCATAGGATTTCAGGAGAGGTGTTTAAAAGATTTTCCAAAAGATTGACAACAACGGCACCGCAGCGGAATTACCAAGAATAGGATGTCGCTTCAAAATTTACAAAAGGACAAGACAGGGAGTCTGGCAAGAGACCTACTGGAAGAATATCTGACAAGTACTGATTGCTCTCTGCATGTGAAAACAATCTCTTTACGTTTCTGGGTTTAGGGGTAGGGTGGATAGACAGAAGCCCTTTCTCACAAAACATCCAAGTCTAACTAAACCATGTGGCAAATATGTTATGGTCTGATGAGACAATCCAATAAGGTATAATAATTTCATAATTCCTGAAAGGGCTTGATGCTTAAGGCAAAAAAAGAACATCATCAAAGAAATACAATAACCCACAGTGATGCATGGTGGTGGCATTATTGTGCTTTAGGGCTTCATCCAGAATTCATGCTTTTATCAAGGTGAATAAGTACAAATAATTATAATTAATTTTAGTGCAAACCTTCAGTTGTCTGATGATGAAAAGGGAATTTTACCATTCAGCAAAACAGTAACCTAAAGCAACACATCCAAATCAAGAAATAGGCTATATTTAAAATCGCATACTACATACTACTCTCTTTTTAGTGTACTACAAGTACCCAGACGACATACTACTCCGATTTTCTAGTATTCAGCGGGAGTTATCTTCATGATATACTGCATCCCGTCATGCACCGTGGCCTCACTGGCTCCATTTATTTACATGTATTCTAAACAGTCTTTATGTATTTTTATTGTAGTTACTTTTACCAGATAAAAATGCTAACAGGTTTTTAGCATCGCTGTCACAGTACTTTCATTTAAGAGTAAAAAGAAAGCAGTCACAGCTGTTTTGGACAGCAGTGCCAATTTTCTCCTCCTCCTCCTCCTCCTCCCACTTACACACTGATTAGTTATAATAACTGAAAGGTTTTGGACATTTTTAAAGTTCTGCCTCATTAAAATCTCTCAGACAAATTTGCGGCTCACGTGTATGCACAGTATGCTACAGGTATGTCAACTTTTCTGATTCTATTGCGTACTTGACAGCAGGCAGTATGCAGTATATACTATTGTAGTATGCAGTGTGCAGTATAGTAGTATGCCATTTCAAATACAGCTATAGTCTGCTAAACTAAAAATCAGTGTTTTGAATGGCCGAGTCTGTATCAAGGTGAAATGAGGGGTAAACATAACATTGGGAAATGCTCTCACAATATGAATAAAATCAGTTGTAATTGTGAAGGCATGGTGGTGCCACAGGTAGTGCATGTGGGTTTGATCCCTGTTCCGGTCTCTGTTTTATGATACGTTTGCTATGTTCTCCCTGTGTTTGTGTGGGTTTGTCCCTGAGTGCTCCGGTTTCCTCCCATCTTCCAAAAAGGTGTGCTCTAGGTGTGAGTGTATGTGTGTGTGTGTGTGTGTGTGTGTGTGTGTATGTGTGTGGTAATATGCTATAGATTGGCATCTTGTCCTGCCTTGCACCCAATGATTCCAGGTGGGCTCAGGACAAACCACAACCCTGACAGACAAAGAGGATAACTAATGACTGGTAAATGTAATCAAATGAAAAGATGCTTCAAGAAAGTTTTTTTTGTTGTTGTTCATTTTATTAATGCAACTTGGTTAGTATATGTTTTTATTGTTGTTGTTGATGGTGGTGGTGGTTTTGGAATTTAATACAAAGTGTATGTTTACTACAAGTGTAGGTTGGTATGATACACTGGTAACATTACTGGCTCCCATGTGAGAGATATGGGTTCAAATTTCGGTCTGGGCAGCCAGTCTGTGATACACCAATAAGGGTTCTTGGGCAAGACTCCTAACACTGCGTTGGCCTACCTGGAAGCATGTAAGTTGCTGGATAAGAGCGTCTGCCAAATGCCATAAATGTAAATTTACTTTTGAGTGTATTCACCATTGACAACTTAAGTTTAGAAGTTACACCACTGTTTTTCTACATCTGCATGGCCCATTTTGATTATTAAAATTACTCACATTGAGATTATGCCTCTGAGGTTGACAGCGCACAGGATATTTTTCATTGTGGTTATACAGGAATTGGCAGCCAGATGCAATAGACTTACTGCTCTACAAAATCCCACAAAAAAGTTAAAGGTCAGAATCACACATAACTGAAGCATATCTATACAAAACGCATTTCTGCACACTTGTCCAATTAATATGTATGTGTATATATACCGTGGCTTGCAAAAGTATTCGCACCCCTTGAACTATATTTTGTCACATTACAACCACAAACATTAATATATTTCATTGAAATTTAATGTGAAAGACCAACACAAAGTGGTATACAATTGTGAAGTGGAAAGAAAATGATACATGATTCAAAATTTTTTTTATAAATAAAAAACTGAAATGTGCGGTGTGCAAAAGTATTCAGCCCCCCTGAGTCAATACTTTGTGGAACCACCTTTTGCTGCAGTTACAGCTGCAAGTCTTT
>JAOVVF010000051.1:10329462-10341975 GCA_028565595.1 Duopalatinus emarginatus
TATATATCACAGGACTGTATTAATTAGTTTTTTATGTCAATTAAATGTAGCATACCTGAAGGTGAATTAGGGTGTGTTGTAAGCATTTGGCATTTGGAATGTAAATATGGGGATCGTAAAGAGGATGTTGCATTTACTCTGCTGAAGCTGATTTATTAACTGCATTTAAATGACATTTTGATTTGATCATAAATCAGAAATAGATTTGATCATTTGTCATTATAGGTGCTTAAATTTCAGCTTTTATGGTTTATGCAACTTTGATTAATAAGGTTTAGACTATATGTTAAAACTTTCTTAAAAATATCTCCTATTGCATCAATCATTTTAATTATGCATTCTTTCCCTTTTTATGAAAGGGCCAATAAATATGGAGCTGGGTGTTTGCAAAGAATGCAGCCCTTCTCTTCTGAATTCCTATTGTTGGATTTTATCTAGATTTGACCCTAATTAACTTTGTTTTGAAGAAAAAATAATGAATTTGCTGTCACCTTCATGCTACTTAGTATGATGCCACTGTTGAATAAGAAATCTTTGGAACAGAAACTTGACTTCACATATTCTGACTCCCGATGACAGCTGCCTGAATTCATTTATAAACTGGTTAATACTATAGACATTATGCAAAATTTTAATGTTTAAGGTGATATGTCCTTCCTGTTTGGACAAAACAAATCTGGCATTTGTCATTTACTGTAAAACATCTGACACAATTTAAATTTTACAACAATAAATACTTTTGTTAATTTTATTTCATAGGTATGACCAATTTTTGGTCATTCAGAATTTCACAAATGATAGATGTTAAATAATGTTTGTGTTATTATGGTGTATATTTTCTGTATGTGTAATATTGTACTACATTGTAGCATTGTGTAGTATTGCATGTACTACATTGGTAAGCAAAAAAATGTAATTACATATCGTGTAATTTGTCAATGTTAAATCCTTAATGAATTTGATAATAATAATAATAATAATAATAATAATAATAATAATAATAATAATAAATGTTTGAAAGTTGTAAATGTAGATTTACTTACAAGCTTTTACTAAATACTTTTCCTCCCTCTCTCTTGAGAAAGTTAGTGATCTTATTGGTATGAAAGGCTGCATTATCCTTGAGATGCAGGAAAAAAAAACCAGTATAATTTAGACAGGCATGTCAGTCCATAAAACACCTACATTCATCAAATGTCAGACAACAGTTTATCAATACATGCCTCAAGGTTTAGTCATATAATTCCATCCAGAATTTAATATCTTATTCTTACTCGTGTCTCTCAATACAATTTGGAGAGGGTCAAGGAGAGAAATGATTTAAAGGAAAGTGACAACATAACACTGTCTGCCAAATCCCATCCTGTTACATGCACCACATTTCAAATTGGTGGGGTACATGATAAAGGAACTGAGGTAACCTTTCACATCTGCTTTGAATACATAGTCAGTTGTGCTGAATGACATATTAGTGAGACTGGAAACCTGACTGGAAAATGAATAAGCATTGTGCTCATTCATGGGACTGCAAAAAATTATAATGTATAAGGAGATAAGTTTTAATTTTATCCATTTGCTAATATGTAATATGTAGTAATGTTTTTATTAAAGTACTGCAATTTCACAGCGTTGCATAAAATAACAAATAACCCAGTACACATGCTAGGTTTAATTATTAAGAATTCAACTCAGCTCAAGGTTAAGAATCCCTCACACCAGTCTGGTGCTGTCATACTAACACTCATGCACATAATGCAAAGAAATCTAATCACTAAAAGATATGAAAAAAAGATTACAGCACTCACCGTATTGTGTATACTTTTAATAACACTGAACAGCTGGAACCAAACGTGTATGTTATATAGCTTGCAGTGCAGTTACTAAAATCTGGCTGTTTTACGCTCCATCACAATCTAATTATAAACAGATATGATGTGCTAAGAAACTTGACATAATTAAGTCATACAACTGTACTACTAACCATTAAGTACTAACCATTCTGCAAATGCATCATACAGTATTGTGTAGATAGAAACAATAGATAGATTTTTTTATAGAATTGTTTATAATGTATTATGAATATAAAACGGACTCTCTCTCTCTCTCTCTCTCTCTCTCTCTCTCTCTCTCTCTTTCTCGCTCTAACTATCTATATATCTCTCTGAATTAAATTTTTTGACTCTAATGAGCTCAGCCCTTGAAGTCACAAAAGAACATTAAAGACTTTACCTTGGGTTCATCATTAGGAAAGCCCAATTAAACCGCAGTAGTATAATAGACTTTTTAATCTTTTTAATTATTTTTTTATTAATTTTTAACTGGTTTTCCTAAAAACATCAACAAACTAAGCTTCAGTTGCATAGATTCTGCAGAAGGTCACAATCTGGCTAAGATTTTTATGCCAGTTTTTATTCCAATAACCTTTCCGTTTGAGAAAAATTATAACC
Source organism: Duopalatinus emarginatus (assembly GCA_028565595.1). Lineage (NCBI taxonomy): Eukaryota > Metazoa > Chordata > Actinopteri > Siluriformes > Pimelodidae > Duopalatinus > Duopalatinus emarginatus. The sequence goes on from JAOVVF010000051.1 coordinate 10,331,910, forward strand.
AAATGTCAAATCTGATGTTAAATCCTGAATGCCACTTGTGCTTAAATGCGATGTATAATGCCATATATATTCAGACACTTCAATGCACATATCTACCTGTAATATTTATGAAAGGAAACCTACAGCACCTTAGAAAAAGTTTCACAGTGTTTCTTCCTGTGTACCCCCTTCTCTTTCCACCTTGAACTTGTTCCTTGGCCCACACGGCATGGGGAAGCAGATTAATGCCAGCTCTTTGAAATCTCAGTCACATAGCCCTGGTGTTCCTGCCTTCTTTCAGCCAAAAGCATAAATCACATGTTTCCCATCTGTCAGCATTGAGTAATGTCTACTGCCAACTATCCAACCAGATCTACTAGCCTAGTCCTAATACATAGCGCAGAGCAGCTTAAGAAGCAGGTCAAATAAACAGGTAATGGGAACGATAACCGGAATATACTAGAGACCATACATATTACATTGCAACTGATCTGAACAGCATAAATTATTAGCAATGTGGTTCTGATTGGTAAAACGAGTACAAATCAGGACCAGGGTAATGGACATACAGAAATGCATTTTGCCTATGATTTATTTTTGCCTCATACATACATTTTCAGTCCAAAGAATAAAAGTATATGATTAAAAATGCATGATCAGGGAAACCTGATGAAAATATCAATTTTCCAGTGTGCAGATTGTACAGATACATCTACCTAACAGGATAATGCTGTATTTAAGCACAGCGGATGCTTGAGTTGCAATGTAAGATCTTTATTTATTTATTTATTTGTTTGTTTGTTTGTTTGTTTGTTTGTTTTAAAGGGCAGCATGTGAGAGGTCAGTTAAGATCTAGTTATTTAGCTAGGTTAAGTCACCATGCATTAGTCTTTATTATTAAACACTTTATTATTGTTGTGATTGTTTTACAAGTTCTAATAATTAAGCATACCCTGGAAATATTTTTTTTTTCTTTTTGCACATCCTTTAATGAGGACATATGATAGCCTATGGTATATGAATCATAATCAGTCATGCTTTTTCAAATCGGTGTTAAGATTGATTTTTAAAAGTCAAGCATACCTTTCCCCATCTGTCTCTCACAGGCAAAGCAGAGAATCTCTGCTGTCAGTGAGTGAGTTATTCTTCCAACAAAGTCTAAGATTTATGTTAGGGTCATGGAGGCAGATTTAGAGGTAAGTGAACCCATCTTCACAGCTTTAAGTGTCTGTAATGGTTGGGTAGATAGGGCAGTGGTGTCTGCTCCTGTGGACTGTAGGATAAAGGGTCCTGTCTCCAGAATGGCTTTGATTAGATACATTTATACTGTTTGAGATGCTCCTCCAGTATTTTTGAGTTGGAAAAGATGTTAACAGTAAATGTGGAGTTGACCAATTACTGCTGGTGTTTGCCTGCTGAGAATAAAATTGATCCAGAAAGATACTCCTAAAATGCCATGGCACTCTAAACATCTGACTGTTCACTTTTGCAGTCCATTAAGGACCGTAGAGGCTTAAAGAGGATACTTAAAGGGTGCTCGCTGCACATTCTTTTTTGAAATTCATTTACATTTATTCATTTGGAAGACACATTAATTGCAAGTACTTTGACTTAAATTACTCAAGCGGACAGTGGTGAAGAATCGGCTGGTAGCTGTTAAGCATACCTTTTAAACACACACTATTTTGCATTTTGTTATTTTTATGTTTACATTGTTGCTATGGTGCCAGTTGTTCATGTGTGCATATTGTGGGTATGTGGGTGTGTGGTTGTTCATGCAAACATACCCTACCACAGTCACTCAGAGTCTGGCTGTTCCCTGCATTATTTATGAAAACAGTATTGATTTTGTGAATTAGCAAAGGTTTGGCAGTCCTGAAAGTTCCTGTGATGTTGTTGGGGGACAAAAGAGAGATAGTGAAGACTTATTTAATAGAAGCTAGAGGTAAGACACATGTTTCATCTTTAAAGCAAAGCATTTACTTTCTCTGTCTCAATGGAGAGACATCAGTTATTACCTTGGTCTTTGTGATGGATAGAAGGGGAGGTGGAGGAAATCTAAAATTGCCCAAGGCACAGTTAAAGCAATTTTGCCAGGGGCAATGTTAGAGATAACTGTATGATAAGCAACACAAATTATAGGATAAAATCCAATGAATCCTACACGAATTACAACTAAGTGACCTACTGGATGAAGTTATGTGTAACTATGCTGCATTATCTTCCCAACATACAGAGTGGGCATACATTTATATGTGGACACATAGGCAAATATGTCTATTTTTAATAATTTAATAATAATAATAATAATAATAATATTTTTTCTTTATTATTATTAATATTATTTTTTAATTTCCTATAAAATTGTTTAATTTTTAACACCTACATAAAGTATGTAAACTGAAGTGCCAGACAAACTCGTACAGTGGTGGCTTCATAATAGTATTAGGTTTGTTTAGCTGGCACTCAATGGGTCCTCTAGTACATTTACATACATCTCTGACAGGTAAATGCTATGTCTGCCTTCTTGTCCTGCATTTATTCTGATAGCTCTGGCCTCTCCAAACAGGTCAATGCACCATCACAAATGTCTAGAGATGGCAAATTATGGTCAGAGGAACACTCATCTGAGTTTGGGTTTTGCAATAACCTGCTAAGTCACTGGATAACAATGATATCAAACACATCTGGGATGCCATGCAATGCTGTGGTACACTAGTCTAATACTTGGTAGGACCCCCATAGGACATGGACTCCACAAACTTGTGGAAATATCCTGTAGGTAATGAAGACCATATATCCTGAAGAATGGTTCTCAATTCTGTTGTATTCTAAACATGTAGGATTTCTTTGTTCCACAGAGCATCACATAGCATCAAAAATATGTTCTATGACATTGATATCTGGTGACCTAGGCAGGAATGGCAAAACCCCAAACTCAGATAAGTGTTCCTCTAACCATAATTTGGCATCTCTAGACATTTGTGATGGTACATTGCCCTGTTTGGAAGAGGCCACACATATTAGAATGAGTGGCGGTGCATTGTCCTGTTGGAAGAGGCCATGAATGAAGTGCATAAAGGGTGCATTCACTTGTCAGAGACAGCTAAACAAATCCCATACTCTTATGGAGCCACCACCAGCCTATGTATTTTGCACATGCTTGTCTGTAGCAAGCAAGCAAACAAACACTAAATAAAAGCAACAAGAATATGAACGTACCCATTAAGTGCTTAATAATATGTACCTATGTGTCTAGACTTTATGCTCACCCTTTATAGAATGTGTCTATGAAACCTAAGAAATACAGCAGCACTGAGCATGATGTTAAAAGAATATAATCAATCATAAGAGGATTTGATGTGGCCAGAACCAATGGTGATTCATTTCCAATAAGAGTGTCCCAGTAAGTATTTTATTCTGCTTAATCCACAGCAGTGTGCTAACAATTGAATGTTTATTAAATAAAGAATGACAAATAATAGATTGCATTTATTTATAGTTTTATATAGTTTAATGCTGTGTAACACTGTGAAACCTGTTACATTGTAACAATTATAAACAGAATATTACAATTTGTTTTAAATACGTTTATTTAAGCAATCAACATACAAGTCCATAAGTAAGCAGTTACTCATGATAATGCATTCGAACAAGCACATTAATATAAAGATTGATCAATACCTCCTCACTAAAACAACTCCTGAATAAAAATGTAAGATTCGACATGGTTGTGGAATAATTTTGCGTCCGGTAAAGACCAGAATCAAATAATACAGAACCAAATAATTGTGGTTGAAAAAAACATAATAGATGAAATCATGGTCAGAGTCCTGGGGAGAATGATATGGCATATTTCTGGGATGTACACTGCCATATATGAAATTAGCAGGAACTACACAGGTTCCACCCAGATTGTGGAACAGATCACAGACTATTTACTCTTGTATAGGGTTGTGAACGGAACCTAATCTAGTGTACATGTGCTTTTGTGGTTTGCAGGAAGGCCTGGTTCTTTCCCTGAAACATCCACTGTTCCATTCAGAGGGGAAATACCTTTCCCTGGTGAAGGAGTGTCTTGGGATCTTTTTCATGAATAATGGAAAAAGGGAGCACACAATTGAGAGGAGCCAGTGGCATGCTTTGTGCACCTTAAAAGGATGCCTGCTGGTCAGCTCCTGTAAAATTTGTATTATACATATCTCACTAGACTGAAGGAGACCCCAGGGCAGACCAAAGACCTGCTGGATTGTATCTCACAGGTGGCCTAGGAACATCTGGGGAGTCCCCAGGGGAAGCTTAAATTTTTAAACATAGATAGAGAGCCTGGACTATGTAATTTTAATGAAACTAAACAGAAGCAGCATATTTTACGCCATATTCTGTCATATGTTTCTACTCTCTCAGACTTGTGCTTATTGTAAATGATATTATATTGAAAGTAAAAATCATTAAGTAAAATTAATTGGGGCTGTAGCATCCTCTTAGGTATATTTTGGATGGTTAATTTTTCCTAGTTTCCTAAGAGGTTCTATTTGTTCTATTCCTTTTCTAAAAAGGAACATTTATATAGCTCTACTCTGGACTCTTAAGGTTTTCCTCCAAACAAGTCCTCTAAAGGTGATTAAAAATGTATTTTTAAGATTAATGGATGCAAGTCTAGACCTATAGGGAAAAAAATACTACTAAAAAAATAAAAAATAAAAGACTGCAGTCTGCAGTTTGTAAAAACTAGTGTGCAAATTTGGTGGTTGTAGTAGTGAATAGATCTAGTGATAGATAGTAGTAGTGATAGATAGTAGTAGTGATAGATAGATAGATAGATAGATAGATAGATAGATAGATAGATAGATAGATAGATAGATTTACATTTAATGTGCTTAATTGCACAAAGAATTAGTGTCTAAAATGCTTAATTGGTTTTTAACTGTCTTTTGGAATATCTGTGCATCTGTGAATGATAAACCAGGTATCACCAGGTATGTTTATTGTGAGTATTTAAAAGTATGAGGTAATTGTTTTTCATGATAAATTATTAATTAATGGATGCTTCCTACACTTTCAGAATTAACAATGCAGTCATATACAACTAACTGAGAAACAAATGGGGATTGTTAATTACTTAATTATTATTGTAATTTTAATATAATTAGGATTGTGATTGTGATCACTCTAGATATTCCTAATGATTGTTCAGTTATACTTTTTAATACATTTGTAGGACTACTGTGAACAAAAAGAAGAAAAAAAATAGATAATGTGGAGAGCACATTGTGTTCCTCAGAAAAATAAAATACAACTAATAAACATCAAGGCAACAATTAAAAATATGGAAGCTGTTTTTTCCAGTGATGGAACACACTGTGATTATGATTTGCACTACAAAGTACATTCATTAAAAAGGCATGGATGCAATTAAATGACAAGGATGAAACTGGTGTTAGGTGACTACCACATATATATGAGATAAAACAACCATTTGCATTACCCATAATGACTACTAACAAGAAATCAACAGTATGGCTGCTTTAGATTGGTATGACCTGATAGTGATATAATTCATTTATTTCTCCTTCTTTAATTATTTAATTGATTTATTTAATCTGGCAAAGACAAAAGTATGTCAAGAAGGAGCTGCAAGCTTTAGTATACACAGATCAGTCATAACCTTTAAGCATTAAAACCACGGACAGATGATGCAAATAACATTGATCATCACTAGCACCTGTCAAGTGGTGGGATATATTAGGCAGCAACTGAAAACCAGTTCTCTGAGTTGATGCATTAAAAGCAGGAACAATGGGTAAGTGTACGGATCTGAGCGAATTAGATAAGGGTCAAATTGTGATGGCTAGACAACTGGGTCAGGGCATCCACAAAACAAGAGGTCTTCTGTGGTGTTTTTTTGTATGCAGTGGTTGGTACGTACCAAATATGTTTCAAGGAAGGACATGAACACCCAAGGCCCACTGGAGTATGTGCAGAGTGAAGGCTGGCTACAATCTTGGACAATTCTACAGAACAGCTGGTATAGCACAAACTGTTTAAAAAAATATTGCAGTGCATCTCAGCTTGCTGTGTATGGGGCTACATAGCCACGGATTGGTCAGAGTGGGCATGCTGACCCCTGTCTACTGCCAAAAGTAGCTGAAATGGTGTAGGTATGCATCGGAATTGGACCATGGAGTAATGAAAGAAGGTGGCCTGCTGATAAATGGTGTTATTTAATACATAATGTGGATATATGCATGTGCATGGGACCAGGATGAATTATGGTAAGAACGCAAGCCAGCAGAGGAAGTGTGATGCATTGGGCAATGTTCTGCTGGGAAACCTAGGTCCTAGTATTCATATAGATGTTGTTTTGACATGTACCACCTACTAAAACATTGTTGCAGATCAAATACACCCATTCATTGCAATAGTCTACACAAAAAAACATGTTCAGGATTTGTTTGAAGAACATCACAAAAAGTTCAAGGTGTTTTGCCCTCCACATTTCACAGATCTTAATCTGATTGAGCATCTGTGCTGGAAAAACAAGTGCAATTTATGGAGGCTCCATCTCAAAATGTACAGGACTTAAAGGGTCTGTTGCTAACATCTTCATGCCAGATACCACAGCAGACCTTCAGAGGTCATCAGAGGTGTTTTGGTGGTATAATGGGTCACCTAACCCTTTACAATATTAGGTGCATGCTTAGGTGGATTGGTGTATGCAATGTGACTGTTAGCATTATATTTATTGAGGATAATCTATTTTAAATAGCTTTTTAAGTAATTTATTAAAGGTACATCCTTGATCATTCAGTGGTCAAGAGTATAGTCCTTTATTTAAGCCTTGTCATGCCTGTTATTCTTCCAGGTATATAAACACAGATGTATAATACTTATTCAATTTGGCTGCAATTGTTTTAAAATGTTATTTGTCTGAAATGGTAGGCCAGTATTATAGATGACTGTGTAGTAGGCCTTCCACATTGGGACATTAATCTTCTCTTGGTGTGAAGGTTAAAGTTTGTCTACTATCTTACAGTCTGCCATCGGTCACAGTGGCACAACGGCAACCTGAGATCCAACTGAATTCAGAGTGTGCCTCGGGGCACACTTATTGTGCATGTGAAATGTGTCTGTTTGAGAGACAGAGGCTGAGAGTGGGAGAGACAGAGAGCGATAGACAGACAAAAAGACAGACAGAGAAAGAAGAGCACACATACAGATTTTACATTAGTTACGATAACTGTCTCTTCAGAGGTCTTATGGTCTTTGTGGTCTACTGAATTTTGAATAATAACCAGTGGACTAGAGGCAGCAGAGTGTCATGGGAGTTGCAGTTCCAGGCTAGCACACATGCAAGGTCACTTCTCAGCTCATGTGCAAAACACTTCACAAAGTGCACTACCTTCCTTTCTGATGTGCCACACAGGCCCAAGCTCCTGGGACTGTGTCAGAGATACTAACATCTACAGCTCTCTTGTCCTGTTCAATATAGAAGAAGTGTGCTGGATTTACAATAAAAATGGCAAGCTATATCTGCTGGTCTCCTGAGCTTCTTGTGATTTATCTCCTAAGGTAGAATGGTGAAACATTTCATAACTCATTCATGATGTAAGTATTGTGTTGAAATTCATGTACTCAATGTACTATGCATTCGTATGGCAAATTTCAGTTATTTTGTATTTGTATTTGACTGTCGATGATATGGTATCACAACTTGGTATGGTATCATTCATAAGGAATTTCATTCCCATAACTGCATCCTCCAGGTTTTCCAGTTTCCTCTCACTGTCCAAACACATGCTGGTGTGCCATTTGGGATATTCTTTTTTCTTTCTATGCACCCAGTGTCCCTTGGGAAGGCTTTGGATCCACATTGGCCTTTAGCTGCTTCACCGGCATCACACTAGCATTTACATTGGTCCCTTTAAAAAATTAATAAATAAATAAAATAAAATAAATTCAAAACTGCATGACACAATAAAGCCGCCAACCCCAACTTTATCAAGTGCCTTCAACGTCTCTGGTCAAATTTCATCCACCTATGCGGTTTCACTGTTATTGTTTTTAAAATAAGCACAGCCATAGAGATAGAATCCAGAAAACCGAAGATTTCTAGCATTATAGTCTGAAAAGAGGGCATGTCTAAAGTTTTAAGACGTTCCTTAAATTACCCTATCATTTCTCAACAATAGCCCAAGTAAAGGTCAACACTCCGTCTAGTTGATCTTATGAGCTTGTGCATGGTCCTCAATTTTTTAAACACTTGCCAGAACATCTTCTGGGACACACGGTAGTCTTTTCCCATGGTTTCTCGAAACTATTCCTAAGCTTTCACTTGTTCCACTGCATTTGCTGCAGACTGTAGCACTTTGAACTTTATTGTTCAACTTTATTGCTCTTGAAAAAACACAATCTCTATCTCTTCTTAAGTCTAGGTTTTATTCCTTTATTTACCAGTGTTTTATTTGTGCTGCTGGCAAAACAGTCAGTTAGAAAACATGAATACACAAAGATGTGTCGGCAAGATTTGCATTTAACAATTAGTCCTTGGGCTTGCTTGCTATTCTACAGGTAACTACTAAAATAAATTCTGCCAGAGAGACAGGTCTTCACAATAATCTCCCACTCCCTCTCTCTCTCTCTCTCTCTCTCCCTCTCTTTCTCTCTCTGTCTGTCAACTGATTCACAGGTCTGAGCAATTCACTCTCAGAGCAGCAGATCAACATGTTTTTAAGAATGCTGGTGGCAGGGAGGAGTGCAAGAGTGATAATGGTTTTGTGTGTGTGTGTGTGTGTGTGTGTGTGTGTGTGTGTGTGTGATAGTCTTCATGCATGTATATGTGTTCATACACTTTGCCCTTAACTGGTCAATAAAGGGGGTGCAAAGCTACATAAGCTAGTACTAGCAGAAAACATCTTATTGTAGTGGCTATCTGTTATCTTATCTTTCATTCTTTCATCAGCTTTGACATGCTGTACATTCAAAAAAATATCACATGCACTGACATTTTAACTTAGTGCATGGTGATAAGGTAACCATGATGCATATTACCTAGCGAGCAGGAATATATACTAATATATAATATATCCAAACATTTAAAAGAGAAATGTATTTACTTTTTGTGCTATGTACACACACACACACACACACACACACACTTGTGTATATATGCTTTTTTTCAGACTCCAGGACCTTTACTGGATAAGTCTTAGCCTGGAATGACCTGGAATGATGAACACCGTTCCTCCTACATATTTTAAATCAGATAATGATGGTAATGAGTGTTATCAAGCCACTGGCTCCAATATGTTCAATAGGGTTGAGATCTGATAAGTGTGAAGACCACAGCATATGATTTACATAATTTGTATATTACTCATGCACTGTATGTGTGCATAGTTCTCCTAGAAGAGACCATTCTCCCAGCATAAAATCGTTTCAGCATAAGAAAGAAAAGTAATCAGTTAAAAGAATGTTGTATTGTGTGACAGAAATGTTTCAGTGTAATGGGACAATTGGAGACAAACCATGTCAACAAAATAAATGAAACACCACCAAAGCATAATAGAGCCACTGTTTGTTCCTTAAATTTGTCAACCATCTTTGTTCTTGTGTATGTCTGTATTTTCAGGCTGCCCCAGTTAACAACTTTAAGTGGGACAACTCGTTGGTAGCTCTCACAGTCCATCACAGCAAGTGAACCCTGATAATGTCCCTTAAGAGGGCTGCTGTTGAAAGAACTAATAACACAAAATCTTAATTTTATGTTAGGGAAGTTAAAAGCTTTGCCCTTCATGAGTCCAGCTATCTTCTTGTATTCCATTTCGAATACCATGGGCATAGAATTGTCTTGAAGGTTACCTATGGGTAATTCTGACATACAAATCCCTGGGACTAAATTATTTATAGCACTAGTAATTCCTAATGCATTCAACACCAATAATTTGTATTTGTTTTGTGGTCTATAGGACTTGACTGACCTAGTTACTTTTTCATGTTTGCTTACATGAAGAAAAAGGTAGATAAAACAAGACAGCTACCAACATCAGCTAACAGGAATATATGAAAATATATGCTGATATATGCT
>JAOVVF010000051.1:10343365-10350865 GCA_028565595.1 Duopalatinus emarginatus
AAAATTTGGTTTATAGACTAACTTAAGCTCAGGTTCAACACAAAGAGCTGTACATGGACCCTGGCAGCAATAATAAGGCTCAAAAGAAATTCTGTTAAAAATTGGTTAAGCTAAAACCATGCATTTACATACACATTACAAATATGTGAGACAAAAGCCACAGGCTTACAAATGGTCATATTCTTTTTTCCCATAAATAGAAGAAATTCTCTAATTAAATCGGGGAATGTCTGGAAGCCCCAGGAAATTATTTTGAGTTATCTGCACATTATTCTGTCCTACATTTAAAAAAGATTTTTTGTAAAAAAACGAGTAGATGATAGTCAGTGATTGGGTGAAGGTAAAAAGGTTGATTAGTATGCAATAATAAGTGAAGACTATTTTGCCTGCAGTTATAATTGTTATTCCTGTGTTGCTAGTAGAGATGGGGATCAAGGTCAGTGAAGCGACTCAGAAAAAAAAAAAAAATTGGCTTCCCTGAGGACATTTATCCCACAGCCTTAAGGTAGAGAAGAAACTGAAGCAGTCGACCTTAACTTATTGTAATATGCTATGGAGAATTTCAAGGTCGGCCAAAGATCCATATGCACCTCATATGCACTGGTACAGCTCTGACTGTATAGTAGTGTTTTTAAACAATGGCAAAATTAAATAAATATCACATACAGTGCTGTAATACATTTCAATAATTATTTTAAAATCTTTTGCTTAAAATGATTTTTCTAGTTAACTATAAATGGCTATTTAAAAAAAATGCAGCCTTTAATTTTATTTTGAATCTGGAACACATAAACGTTAAGTAGCAGGTAGCATTTATACTGTAAAAACTGGTTTGTCTGTTCAACCTAAAAATATTACTTCATGTGGTAACAAGCAATTGAAATGCATTTATTCAACTCAAAAGCTGTGAATACTTTACATCAAATAATAGTTTAATTTAGATTATGTTTTAAATAAGCTCAGTTCAGTTGCTTTTTACCACATTAAGTAAGATTTTGTAAGTAAGATCTATGTCTATCTGTCTATCTGTCTATCTATCTATCTATCTATTTTTAGGTTGAATAGACAAACCATTTTTTATCATTCCATCAACAAATTATACATTATACATTTACTTAGTAAACAAGATGCTTATAGTCTGTTTATTAGTATTGTTAATAATGTGCTCATTTTTATATAAACATAATATACAATTGATATATACTTTTATATAAATGTAATATAATGGATCTAATAGATTTTATAGTACTATAATTGCATCAAAAGAAAGTAAAGTGGAGTTTATAGCTGTCATAAAGTATTAACAGCAACTAATTTGTTTTATGGATGTTAAAACAACTATCAGTGCAACTATAGAACTATAACTATATAACTATAAAAAAAGAAAAAGCATAAGCAGTGGAAGATTGTTTAGATTGTTTAGAAGTAATAAAACAATAAAACTCACAGTAGCATTTCTGGGTGGTGAAAATCAACACCACCAAAATATTGATTATTTTCCTGTAGCACTATTATGTTCCATTCTGTGTTATTCTTTACTTATTCTATTGTAAAATATAGTAAAGATAAAAATAGGTGCCACTGGGTGTATATGATACAATCTGCAGTGATTCATTGTGGCCTGTAATAACATATGAATCCCCATTTATTTCAATTTTATTTAGTTGTTATAAAAAGATATCAATTTGAAGAAGTGTTTTGGTTTTAGTGATCTGAAGGTCTGAAGCTTTAGTCTATGTTTAATTAAATTATGATAAAATACCAGTGTGCCTGCTGACTATGGCATTATCAAATGAGAGCCTAGAGCTTTATCCCTGATATATGAAGGAGATGAGAATGGCTGAATAATATGATATTAAATATATTTTTTTCCTCTAAAAAAATCTATTGTGATTTGTTTTCTCTTAAAAGAATACAGTGGACTTGCAATGTGGCACAACCCTATATCATACTGAACCACACATATTAGAGGCACAGTCAAAAAGAGAGATTAAGTGAATATTTTAAAACAGTCTGAGTAATTAATAGACTGAATATTCTTCCTGTTGGGTGAAGTTTGTCACCAGTAAGACAGCTGGTGTGAATATGCATGCAAGGAATATCGAGAATATTGCCTTCCAGTGTTCCTCATAACGATCATATTAATATTTGAGGGTGATGGTTATCTCTACGTGTTTATTCCCGGGAAATGCACCAGAAGACTTTGCAACTGTCTTTGAGAGCATTTTCTCTCAGCACAATTAGCTGGAAATGATTTGCCTGTGGATATATATAGTCAAATTCAATATCAGATCATCTTTCGCAGTTTGCAGGATCAGTTATTTGGTTGCATACATCAACAGTTAAGCGACTAGAGAGGCTGATTTCATGGCTTAGAGTCACTTGGACTCTAATTAGAGCTATCTGTTCATATTTCTAAACAGCCAAGATGACTTCCTGTGCATGTTGTGTGCATGAGTGTATGCATGTCTCGGTGTGTTGCTGTGTGTGTGTTTGAGAAGAAAAAGGCTCATATAAATATTATTGACATGAGCTTAACTGAAAAAATGGCGGTGCTACTGAATAATAGAAAATAATCTCTCACTCGTTTTCTCTCCCACACACATGCATACATACACAGACACACGCCATACCCGGCAGCAGTGTAATCACCAAAACAATATTAGCATTCATCTGTGGCCACTACTGTCCTCTCTCAGTATATGTGTGTGATCAGGACTCAACCTCCCCACTGTGGTCTAGAATAGAAAGGAGAATAAAACACTTAAAGGGTGTATAAAGTGCACCAGCACAATCGAGTGTTTTAGACTGGGCTAAGGCATAAAGGGAAGACGATTGAGCCTAATAAGCTGCTCTGATATTCCTTTTAGCTCTGTCTACACTGTGTGCTGATTAGCAGGAGTTATAAAGCACACCAAGGCAGACTAGCTCACACATGGATACACACACATACTGCAGTCAGGAAATAGAACACCATGCACACAACCTTAATGACCATTCAACATCTCCAACCACACTGCAAACCAAATTCATGGGAATTCTAATGAGTCCGGACGATTTTATGGACTGTAAGAAAAGCCACAAATGAGAAGCCACCTAAGCTTAAAGGAAAATTCCATCCTGAACTTCTTGCATATTAATATTTCACATTATCATGTGGTTCTCAAAGGTGTTCAGGATTTGGTATTGAATAAAATTGTGTTGAGTTGTCTTTTTTACTTTAAACTTCTTTCACTCTTATTTACATTACCCACAATGCCATACAACACCCTGCTGATAGTGGAGCCAGTGGGAATTAGCTCTTGTTTCTCTTCTTGCCAACAAATTGGCATAAGATTGCTAAGCAGATTACATCTATTTCTATATAGGCATATTAAATATGTTTGGGGTTAAATTCTGCTCTGTCCATTACCTTTACATCATATCCTCTTATCATTTTGCAATGTGTTTCAATAGCACAAGTGCCCAGGTAGTGTTATTCAGTGGTATTCTGGTGGTTAGGTAATGCTTGTACATTTTGCTCAGTGCAGATTAATTCACCTAATGGTGGCCCACAGTGGTTACTTTTTGTGCTTGCATCATGTAAAAAACATTATCCAATGTGCTGTGTATTCTATTATAGCTTTAATAAAGTAGATTTCGTCAGCAGATTTTCTTTAAGTGACTTATACCATCACATGCACTATAAAGCATGTATCTGTGAACTAATTGAAACAACAGTGACACTTAACAGTTACTTATTCCTGCAAAGCGTTTAAAACATTGGTTCTGCAAGTATTCCAGCATCAGCAGAAGTGTTAACATTTCTATGCAGCCTCACTGCCTGTAGATTTGCTGATGTTTTAGTCTTTGGCTCAGGTTTTTTTAGCGTTCTCTGGCATATTTTATGGCTGCTATTTCCACTTGATTCATGACTGATTGTTGTTAGATCGTGTATATTGGACTTTGAGAGTGTTGGTCATATGGAAGCACTGAAGGGAGGAGAAAGAGCATTTCAGATCAATAGGGAAGCATCAATCAGAGCCTGTAAACCTTCACTGCAGTTTACCTTTTAGAGGTCTCTTTCTCTCTCTCTCACACACACACACACACACACAATTCGGAACTTAACTCATCATAATGCATGGATAACACCAGTGCAGTCGCATCAATAAGTGTCCAACGTCTGCACTTAAGAGTATGCAATATATCTGTGGTATAAAACGCAGATCAAGCACAATTCTGAACTTTAGGTAAAATGTGCACTTCATCAGATTTTATTCCAACTGAATGATCAGGCTGACTAGTAATTGATTATTAGGCTGCATGTAAACATGGACCAACAGTCACTTGTAAATTTAGCTAGTTTATTGCAATATTGGGTTTATTACCTTAAAGCTGACAAAGTGTATATATTTAGACATAATAGATTCAGATATAATATAATATATAGATATAATAGATTTTTAGCTATTAGATACATGTGATCAGCAGACAATTTATTTTCTTATCTTTGATTCTGTTATAAAACCTTGTAATGTTGTAGATAACACAGGGCACAGGTGTACTAGCGTTGCTTTATAAGGGCAAATCCATGAATTGTAGTCATTATTGATAGCGCAAGTCAATGCACATGCCGACAGAATGTCTATAAGACACATGAGAATAGACAAATTGATAGTGCAAAATTTACAGAATGCAGTTGAACATAGTCATATTGACTCTGAGAACATTCAAGAGACTGACAAGACAAGAAATAGAAATGACAAGGAATAAATAACTGAGGCGAAGTTCATGTTTGGTCAAAGAAAAATGAGGAGTCGGGAGAAAACATAACACGTGTCTGTTATTTAGTTTTGGGCCAAATAATTTCACTTTTCAGCTTTTTTTTATTTAAACACTTACCCACCCACCCACCCACCCACCCACCCACCCACCCACACAGTTCAGCCCCCCACCCCCACTCTGCATGATTTTCTCCCTCCTTTATCACTCTCTTGCTTACTGAAACACAGAACACCAATTAGAGACAATTCTTCACAGGTGGGAATCATCACGCTCACCTGCCGTTTCAACCTGCTTCTCTCTACTCACAGTCAAATGCTCAACCATGCCCCCTGCTGCCACAATAACCAAAGTAATCAAGGTGAAACACATAAACATATGCAATCACTGTATATTTAGGCTGGAAGAATCACTAATTGCATGTTGTTAATCTTTGCTAATTATAATGAATGGCACCAATATTTCTGGAGTTAACAGTTCAAGTGTAGTTGTGATTAAGTTTGAGTCTCTTCTTCTGCAGGATTTGAGGAGTCAAAAGGACACACCTTGTCTCTGAGTCTACACATGTGGACATGTTATCCGCCACCATTTGGCCAAGACCAGAGAGTCAGGTTGGTGGCACTGGACAGACACTGGAAATTGATGGATGCACTGTTCCAATACCACCCACACAATGACCTTTTCCTGTTGGGTTTGGTCCAGTCACATTGGTCCAGGAGTCTTTGGGCATTGATAATCCCCCCCACCGGCATGGACTGGCAGCTCTAACAATGTTTTTTCCAGTGACAATCTGACCCGGTCATGCACAGCCATCCTCGCTGCCAGGCAATCCAACTGGCACTTTGGTGGCAGACTTTGGCCACCACCTGGGCTTCTATCTTCAGGAGAGCCTAAATACACATCCCTGACATTCCTCTAAGCCATCCATATTCTGATGTAGTACAGTCGAACATCTCCAGGTACATCTCACCTTCAACCTGGGGTGTTGTCCTGTGCAGAACAAAGGAGCTTAAAAAGGGGCTGATGGGGGAGAAAAAAGAAGAAATTAACAGCTTCTGGATAGTAGGTTGGACTACAGTTTGGACATCCACCATTTTAATCAGGATCTTTTATTTCTGCTGCTGCAGATTCATGAGCACCTGATGCTGTTTGTCCTGCACTAACGAGTGGAGAAACTTGATGAACGGACTGGAATCCATGTCCACGTGATGCTATTCTTTAAGCAGTGGGAGATTACTGGTGAGTGTTTGTTGCTGTTTGTGAGCTGCACAGAATCACAAGTACAAAACATGCACAACAAACCACATTGAGTTTATAACAAAATTGCACCTAGACATTTTGTTTGGTGGAACAGGGTGCTTAATGAAAAGTCAGTCTTAGCTACAATTAACACCTGAACTAATTTAATCATTATAATTAACTTTTATTCATTCATATCCAGTAACCTCTTTGCCCTTGTCAGGATTGTGGTAGATCTGGAGCTTATCTCAGGAACTCTAGGTGTGAGGTATATGCTAGATAGATGCATCTTGCATAGGTTAGAGTCAATCATAGTGCAAACAAATGTGTGCACAAACTCCCTAACACCTCGTCACAATTTAACATTTAGTTAAACTGCTGGCATGAATTATGGGATATGCCAGAAAAATCTTGTGTAGGTTTGTCGTTTTGGAGGAATGTTGTTTCGCTTAATGATGTTCTCTACACACTATATATGATTGAAATGACAATTGCATCCACTTGACTTGACGATCAAAATGGGGACCCTGCAGCTGAAACAAATAAAACATGTATATGTACAATGTATATCAAGAGGTAGCATTCAAGTGTGTGATTCGTCCTTGTATCAAGCACGACTATCTAACTGGTGAATACAAGTTTCAGACAAGTCTTTTGGCAATGCCAGCTTTATTTATTTATTTTATTTCCAAAGGTGAAATGTTACTTTCCTGCACTTCTTTGTGCCCCCTTTGCACTTTCTCTTTCTCCCCTCCTGTTCTTTTTTTATGATTATTATTCATTACATTTCCCCTTTGGAGCAGATGAGAGGAAAGGCTCAGAGTGAGCCGGGTTGCCGCCAGCCTTCAGTGTACCTGAGAAAAGTCACAAGGGAAGGAAAGACAGGGCTAGGTATGAAAGAGAGAGGGAAGAGCAGAAGAGCAGAGAAACATAACCAAAGAGAAAAAGTGTCAGGGCTTATTTAAGAAATGAGAAATGAAGTCACAGCCATGAACCAAAGATGACAAACAGCTTTTAGAATTAAGCTCTGCAAAAATGCAAATGTGAAGCAGAAAATATGTGGGATTGTGGAAGTGTTGACCAAAGAGGTGAACAGAAAAAATGCAAGAGATAGAGAGAGAGAGAGAGAGAGAGAGAGAGGTGGGGGGGTGGAGGGGGTATTGGTGCAGACATGACAGGCACTCAGTGAGCTCTGAGCCGGCCAATCCGAGAGCTAAGCTTCTGCAGTGGAGGAGTCAGCGAGGATTCTCCCTTGTGCTCACACACACATACACGCACAGTGCGCGGTACAGAGAGATTCTCATTCGGGCAGTAGAGCAGCACAAGGTAAATGGACTGACAGACTCTGAAACTGTACTTGAACATTCAGAAGGAGAGGAAATGCTTTTGCAGGAACCCATCTTGTGAGGTATAGTATGACACACTCTTTTACTAGAGCTGCCAGTTGGTCTGAGAAGATCTTTGGGATTTTGAAAGACTGTTATTATTTTAGTAACT
>JAOVVF010000051.1:10353365-10357349 GCA_028565595.1 Duopalatinus emarginatus
ACCCCCTTCCAAGCTACTACACACACACAAACACACACCATAAAACTATTTTAATAAAGTGCAAATCAGATTTTTGATTAAAGACTTGGCATTTAATCCTTAATATCAACACCTCACTGACGTCAATAATACGACCCAGGCATATATGCAGTAGTATCATGTTAGGAACATTTTAATATTGTTTTGCCTTCTGGGAACAATATTGGAAAAACAACATGCACCAAACACATTTTGTACAATCACTGTCCACTTTATTAGAAACACTTGCACTTTCATGCAGTTTTATTATCTAATCAACAAATCACGTGTCTGCGGTATATGGCAAAACGTCATGCAGGTGCAGGAAACTGTAGATAAAACAGATTCAGGTAATGCTCACATCTGAAGAAAAAGTATGATCTCTGTGAATTTGATTGTGGCAAGCATGTTGAAGACAGTTAAAGCCTATACTTGCTGGTTGGCCATGCATACACATAGACAACCAGCTGTGTAATGAACATGCCTGTTAACATAGCAGCCTATGGCCTACACATATTATTGGATTCTTCCACTGTTTGGCAAACCAGCATGCCACCAGTACCTTAACCACCACATTTGTCCAGCATTCTCTGTCCTGCATGGACATACCAGTTGTAGAATTGTTTCCATCTATTTTTGCAGGCTACATGAACTTGTAAAATAATACTGATCTTTTGCCAACTGTTCTGACAAGAATATTTGTCAGTGTGCAGGTGCAAGGACACATCAAACAGATGTGGGTAATTGTGGACAAAATTGTGATGCTGCCTGCACTGCCCCTACTGTTTATGTGTGTACTGCACCTTGCATAGGCTTACTATTCATTTCTGAGAACATGCACAACCAATGCACCAAACGGTTGCAGGATTCAAGAGGCAGCCATCAAATGTAGTTAACAGTGGGTATATCTCTAGCCTAAGATTAAAAAAAAAACTCTTTAACCATCCAGTTTAGGGCTCCCAAGTGGTGTGACACCCTATCAACTGGTCATGCTCTCAGAGAGGCAGGGGTGCCATACGCTCTCTCCCCTGTCAAACTAGAAACACTGGCCAATCATGGGTGTCTGTAAGCTCATGTGCACAGAGACAGACAGGAGTCCCTGATTGGCTTAATGCGACTAGGTGAAAATACATGATAGCCATGATCATGGTTGGTTGCATGAAAAGTGTAGAGATTTCTGATGTGAGATGAATTGGCTATGTGCAAATTAGAAAGGAAAAAAAATCCAGTCTGGGTGAGTGTGTGCCCATGATAGTCTCAGTTTCCTGATCTTGGCCAACAGGGGTGGAAGCTGATGTGGTCTTCTGCTGTTGTACCAAATCCATCAAAACATCTAGGATGTTGTGCATTTTGAGATGCTTTTCTGTTCACCAAAGTTATAAAGATTGATTATATCCTTTCTGGCAGCTCAAACCAGTCCAGCCATTCTTCTCTGATTTCTCTCATAAATAAGATGCTTTAGCCTGCAGACCATCCACTCAGATTGCTTTTGCTTATATGTTGTTATTGTTACTGTGTGTAAACTCTACAGACAGGACATCAGCAGTTTCTAAAAAAGCGTAAACGTTCTGGTGCCAGAAACCATGCCTGGTTCAGAGTCACAGAGATATCACATCTTCATCTCTAATGTGGACATAGTATCTTTAATGTGAAAAGTGTAGTTAAGTGAATTTATTATTTTCATTTTTATTTATTTATTATTATTTTTATTTTTTTGTCTGATTAGATAGCTGCATAAATGAGCAGGTATACAGGGGTTCTTATTAAAGTAAAGTAAGTGTATCTGTTACGCTTTATGCATTTTATAATAAATATTTGTGCTCTTTTTGAGGTAAACTATGTATCAGTAATTATGTAATGGGCAGAAACAACACTGTTTCTGTGATTTTCATACTTTTCCTCTAGCTCACTTTTAACTCTAACATATTAGATATGAATTGAAATAATGTCTCTCAAAATGCATCCTCATCAGATAAAATCTCCATGATAGCGTTCATATATGCCAAACTCTAAACTATGAGTAATTTTAACCAACCCATATTTACCCAGCATGTAAACATTTTACTGGAACAAAACTAATATGTTTCCTTATTCTCTCGCAAGAGAGTTACCAACAAATATTGAGCTGTGTGTAATTCAGTAAAGCAAATCCTGAGGTTGAACATCCAGAATAAATTTCATATATTGTTACAAGAATAAATAAGAAAAACAAATAGTTTATTGTTGCAAATGACAGCTTGTTCTTGGAAATAACAGATTAAATCGGCTTGTCCCTTAAGTGGAAGTCATAAAGGGATTCTACAAAAGCCATGCATACAAACCATTTAGAAAAGTAAGAACACTTCGGCCGAAGCCGGAATGGCATACTTAAACAGTATGTAGTAGATTTAATCCAGTGCACACTGCAGTACGCTTCTTCGGTATGCAATTGTAGCATGCATGCAATCTCAGACATGCTACATCATACTACGCCTGTGTTTGCTGTTTTCCACATAGCTACCCACAATGTTACTTGGGGTTCTGCATAATCATAATATTTCTAGTTACTACCTGCTTTCTACAATTTGTCTTCCTCAGCTTCAAATGCCTTTGCAGCTCCAGTTATATTATGGGATAGATTACTTGGACAACAGTGTGCTGTGTTCACATACTTCAAAATGAATTCAGATGTATTGCTTCCTCCAGGTCCATTTTGCCTACTGTTTGCCTACTACCCATTCTTGTTTACTGCTTTTGCATACTGTTCAGTATAGAAGAATGTAATTGCAGATCCAGTCTTTATCATATACCTCAGGAACTTAATTTCCCAGAATGCCATGCTGTACATCACACACAGCCATTCCATCTGAGTTTCACCAATTTACTAAATCACCTTCACCCTGTTTACTAATGACCTTGTCAGCTTATATACCTCTCAGTTTTTTTTTCTTTGTCAAAAAAGGAGAAAAGAATCAATAAATCCAGCATTATATTTTTGTAATTATGCACAGACATTATTAGGCATTGACACTGAATTGTGTAATAATTTGTTTCCACTGTAATGGATTGGACCATTTCATAAGAAACAAAAAGTCTCTCTAGACATTTAGAGATACTCTCTAGATACTTGTAAGCTCAGAGATGTCCTCAATCATTAATGTGTTGAATCAGACAAAAATGCTTTCAATCCTGCATGATCTGAGCATAACAATTTCTCCACAAAACACAGACCAAAAAGAATCTCAAGCCTCACGTTTGGGTGCCTTATAGGTTGTGTTATAGACTTCATCACAGTGCTGACTCATTCGATCCAGGTGACAGCTTTTGTAGAACTACTACCTGTTAAAAGTGTGTATTGATTGAGCCTCAAGTCGAGCGACATTCTTACTGTGTGTTTTCAAGCAACTAGGGAATGGAGGAGAGCTTTGAGGGCTGCGGATCTAATCTTAGATGTGTATTGTTGTCAGTAAGAGTACTTCAAATGCGTAAAGATGATTTATTTTTATGGTAGTAAGATGCAGGCACATAACTGTAAATATTATAGGTGTGTACATGCTAAATTACAAAAATGTGATTTTGATAGTGTGCAGGTTGACACCCCCAAAAAAGTTCAACCAATAAGGTTACTCTGGCCCTTTAGTTTCATATAATATTTAATCCTTGGTAACATGAGCTTTATATATCTCCTACCTTTATATATCTCCTCTATTAATGTAAGACATTATTCACAAGCAGAATTTTAAGATTAGTTCTTTATTTCCAGGTTTAGTAGTCTATATTTAACATGTGCAAATTATACAAATTCCTCAATCTGTTGTAAATGTTGTAAGTAAGCCCTATGGACTGTACATTTATTTTTATTAATTGACCAGTAATATTATACAATAGATTTTCATAATGAGCACAAAACATTATGGACATCTTTATTTAATAATATAACTATTAATATTATTACTACTATAAGGAATGAGTGAAAGCACTCATATA
>JAOVVF010000051.1:10413890-10430799 GCA_028565595.1 Duopalatinus emarginatus
TAAATAAAATAATCATCCGATCTCTGTTAATAATAATAACAAAACATGTACCACTGATTGTGAAGGGAAGCTCGATTGCATCCCAAATGTTCTTTTTCTGGCTAGCATCTTTATAAGCAATGTTTGTTTGTGTAACAATTGTACATTTTTTTTAACCTTCAGTGATGAGTGTCTTCGCCATGTCATCTGCCAAGTTGAACATGGTGCCCTTTTCAGATGGATTGTAATAGGCTGTCAGTGTTTCTATCATTCATCAAATGGCTTTGGAAAGGATCCCAATGATGTCATCTACTACAGTCGTTTGATATGGTAGTAGTGTGGACTCCACAATGCACATTATACATATTTCCACTGATCACCTATAATGTTAAAATCCCCAAAACACTGACAGATGGATAAAATTTATTATTTTATTACAAAGACACATTTATTAAAGTGTGGGATATATTAGGTGAATAGTCAGTTCCTGAAGTTGGATGGAGAAAATTTGGACAAGGATAAGGATCTGTCCAAGTTGTTATAGGCAGACTAATGGGTCAAGACAACTTCAGAACAGCAGGTGTTGTGGGGTGTTCCTAGGAGACAGTGGTTAGTATCTATTAAAATTGGCCCAAGGAAGGACAACCAGTGAGCCAGTGCCAGCGAGTCATGGGCACCCAAGGCTCAATTATGTGCTTGGGTAGCTGAAGACTAGCCTGTCTGGTTTGATTCCACATAATATCCAAAGAATCTTTTGCTAAAGTCCTGGTGCCAGTTACCACATCACAATGTCAACTGGTCCATGCCTTGACAGATCGGAGCTGTTGTGGCAGCTGTTTTGCCAGGTGATATTAATGTTATGACTGAGTGGTGTACATTTACATTTATCATTATAGTTTTTGTGCTTGGTGTGAACAACCCTTAAAGCTGGCATCATTACCGAGTATTAATTTCATATACAGTTTAATCGAAACCAAGAGAGTATTTAAAACCAAAAGTGTGTTCAAGATCATCTGGGCCTACCTGGGTTTAATTATCACAGAGAGCAGCAATAATAAACATGAGGCATAGACATAATCACCGGTAATGTCCTCGCTGCACCCAGGATAATCTTACAGATCCTTTACAAATACACAGTCTGTAATGGAGACTGGAGCAGAAACTCATGCCATCACCTTATTCACATCTTGGAAAGGGGTGAACAAAAGGCTAACAGTCTATCTCAGCCTTCCTCACCCTGGGTCAGGCTCACTGCCTCCTTCACAAAGGCTGTGTAGTATTAGCTGGATTATTTCCCATACAAAACTGAAGCCTGTTAATTTCAGACAAGAAAACCTAATACCTATCAATGCCAAGCTGTTTTTTCAGAGCTGATGGCAGTTTGAATTTTACTGAATATATGGCTTTGATATCTGTTTCGGTAAAGGTTGCTACAAGCCTTATTGGTCATTTAAAGAAGTGTTCTCAATAAAATCAAAACGTGATATGTGCAATTAAGTTAAGAAGTGCACCTCAGATGAATGCCAGACAGTAGTAGATGATGTACAGTGGTTGAATATGGTACAATATCTGCAATCTAGTGTACAGTGAGTGTATAGTGGAAGTAGTTGTCCTGCTGTAGTGTGGTGTACAGTGTAGTCTAGCGGATAGTTATAAGTATTGAGAAGTTCAGTAGGGTGATTGATAATGGCAAACAGCTGTTCCTGAGCCAAGTGAGGAAGACATTTATTTTGCATTGTTTACCATCAAACCTGTTTGCCAAAGCTCCTTGTTTGACAAGGACACCAAGGTACCTGATCAATCTCTGATCATGTTTTTAACTACAACAGCTTATTATTCTGCATCTGCCATAAAGTCAATCCTACTGATCCAGAATGCATTATTCTGTCATTGTCCCACTACTGCATTTCTTACACTGGTTTACTGTAGCTCATTCATTTATTTATCTTCAGTTCTGCTTGATCCTGATTCATCCTATCATTGCAGTGAATACAGCCTGGATGGCCAGTCTTGTAGCTGCTGGCATTTAAACAAAATGGCAGCCACCTGATGTCTAAACAGCTTGGTCTCTTACTGTCTTAAAATGCACACTTAAGAGCTATTTCTCTTAACACACACCTGATGGAGCACCAATGATTAAAAAAAATTGCCTTAGGTTGTTGGCACCTTTAGAATCTTGCTGATCTTCATTAACCACCTTAAATAAACACCGCTGTAAGACATAATGTAATAACGCTTAACAACATGTGCCAAATAAATGCCAACACTTTTGCAGTAAGAGACATCAGTGCTCATATAGAGTGATTTTCACACTTTTGACAAAACTAAACAGAAAACCAACAATCTTCTGATTTCTACCAATAAGAACTAGAGGTTTATTCTCGTAAAGCATTTAAAAAACATAATAATATAGTGTAGATTCTTCCTTATAGTGTAGGTTCTTCCTTATGGCTGAAGAATAAAAAATAAATAAATAAAAGAGGAAGAGAAAGGTCAGGTTATTAGTCTTTTGTGTTGTTCTAATGGAATGGATGGCTGTCTGCCAGGATTCTTTGTTGCCTCAGGAGCACAGGTTAAGTAATGCTGCAGTTGGGATAATATCTCTCAGTAGGAGAGAGGGAAGAAGTAATGGCTCTGGTAAAATAGAGTTAAGGCATTAAGGATGTGAAGTGGATTTTGGCTCGGCACCTTTTTGTGGACAAGATAGTGGTGATACCAGGTATTTGATTAACTAGGGACAAACTACAGCAATGCAACATATAGAGCCAATATTATTCATACTGTACTACTGAAAAAAATGTTTTATCCTGTGACCATAGCAAGAAACAGACACAGAGTAAATTAAATCTCTCAGACATTTTACTCTGTAAATGAGGGCTTTATTAAAGGCAGAGGCAATTGGAAGGTGAATCTGTTAAACCTATACTCGTAGACTGCTAATGCTAGCTGTACAGCATACATATGTGATGTATGACCTTTTTTTAACCTTTTCTAATTAGAATATATCTAGATTGTTCTCAAATTATAATAAAGTGCATATATAAATGTTAACTCTTAGAATTTCTGGATTTATTAAATAGTTTACCCTTGGTATAAAACATATACTTGGTTATAGTTTCACATTTTTAAGTATTTAAATGAAGAGGAAAGCCTTCTGTCTAGAAGATGCTAAATAAACATGTTTATAGTCTATTACATTATTGGTGCCTGTGATGGATGACCTGTACTTCAAGGTGGTTCCCTCTCTTCAGCCCAGTGAGTGCTGGGATAGGCTCCAGCACCAGCAGACGGATAAGCAGCTTAGATAATTAAGAGTTAGAGTGAATGACTGATATTATTAGTGCTCTGGTGATTCCTCACTGTCCTTTAGCATGGATAATAAACTTTATTGTTCTCTCTTTGCTGACCTGCTTAGATAGGACACCTTTGTGACAGGTGACTGATAACCCCTCTTATACCGAATGTGACTAATGGAGTTACAGTCACTCAAGGCTTGATCCAATTCTAATGTTGTAATTGCCCTAAGACAGGCTTACCCTATTCCACAGCCCCATATGTCATGTTCTAATGGAAGCATATGGAAATAAGTGGAGAGTTTAGTTTAAACCCAGCCAAAAGAGCAGGGAGATCCCACAGGAATCCATGTCACAACCAATGTCTAACTCTTGCAAATAAATAAATAATTGTCAATGTTAGAATTTTGTATTGTGTATGTGCAACACTACAACCACATCTCCTTGGCTTTTTTTAAAAGGTCTATACATATTGTGTTGTTTTTTTCATCACATATATTTTCTATTATCTTTTTTTGTTTGTTTGTTTGTTTGATTTTTCCCCTCACCATTATTGTTTTAGGAGTCAAATCCCCCATACATTTAAATGACAGGAAAAGCATGTGTCTTTTGGATATATGCTAAAATATAACTGTGTGTTTCAGTGCTTTATAAATCCTAGTTGTAAGGTGATTTTTCTGGTCAACAATGCTTGACTCCTCTTGTAACCATCAAATGGCTGATGCACACACTGACTACATTATTTAAGCAGATGCTACAGCATTCTGGTGAATTGCAGTGTAATGTATATAATATATTTTACATGTCCAGGAAACCCATGTAGACACAATAAAATAGTAGACATACAGTACACTCTCTGACACTTCCTAAAAAAAAGTTTGGGTTTGGAATCCCTGGAGGAACTGTTATGATCTGGCATAGACTTGATTGGTCAGGTCAAGGCTCAGCAATGTTTTGTGATAATAAAATGAAGTCGGCTAAATACCCGAATGTACTAAATGGATTGCACTGGCACAGCTACATGACATCATCAGTGTTGGATAAGACAGGGGTGATATGTTTATAATTTCTGGTTCTAGTAAGGATTCTGGCTGCTGCATTCTGGACTAACTGCAGTTTTTTTTATGTACCTACTGAAACAACCAGACAACAAGGCATTACAATAATCCAACCTAGAGATGACAAAATCATGAAAAAAAAATTCTGCATCAAGTAGTGACATCACATTTCTTATCTTTGCAGACCTTTATCTTTAACTTGCAGAACTTTACCTTACTATGCATAGAATAGTCACCATTTACATCTGCAACTGATAACAGTCACTCAAATAAGACCTGAACAAGGCTGTTCCTTAATTCCAACAACATTTTCTAGCCTAAGAAGGAGAATAGCATGATCAATGGTGTCAAAAGCTGCACTTTTGTCGAGCAACACAAGCAGGGAGACATAACCCTGATCAGAGGTCAATAACAGGTCATTTACAACTTCAACCAGTGCTGTCTCTGTGCTATGAGGCGGCCTGAATCCTAACTGACAAATTTCAAAAATGTTATTTCTATGCAAGTATGAGCATAACTGTTGTGCTACAACCTTTTCTAGGATCTTGGAGATGAAGGGGAGGTTGAATATTGGTCTGTAATTAGACAGCTGGCAGGGATCAAGGTTGGGTTTTTTTAATCAGAGGTTTGATAAGTGCTAAGTTAAAAGATTTAGGGACATAGCTAGTACTAAGAGAGGAATTTATCATTTTTAAAAGAGGTTTGATTATTTATGGTAATAGCTGTTTGAGGAAAGTTGTGTTTATGGGATCTAGAATACATGTTGACAATTTTGATGAAGAAACAAGTGAAATTAACTCTTTCTCTTGGAGAGGGTTAAAATACTCTAGTCGCTGATCTGATGTAACTATACTTTCATCTAGTTGGTTTGTTATCAGATTTTGCGGGTTTAGATTAATAGTATTAATTTTGTGCCCTATGTTTTCAACTTTATAATTGAAAAAATTCATAAACTCGTCACTACTACATACTGATGGTGTGGACGCTTCTGTATCAGTCTTTTTCCTAGTTAGTTTTGCTACAGTATTAAATAAGCATCTAGGATTATTTCTGTTATATTATATTAGCGAGGAGAAATATTTTACACTAGCAGCACTAAGAGCTTTTCTATAATTTAGGTGACTCTCTCTCCATGCTGTTTGAAACACAACCAGGTTAATTTCTGAGTGGTCTGTTTTAAGGTATGTGTGCAATCATTATACCACAGTGCTAGTTTTTTTGTCTTTTACTATTTTGCAGAGTACAACGACTATCCAGAGTACAACGAAATGTTGACTCTAAGCATTCGGTTGCCTGATCAAGCTCAGCGGGGTCGGACGGTGATCCAATCAAAGCTGATAAATCTGGGAGTTTACAGACAAAACTATCTGCAGTTGTTGTTGTAAATGTATGTTTCAGGCTGTACTGACGTGAAAAGCATATATTTTGGTTCATACATATTTAAACGAGATACGGTAATGGTCCGAGATAGCATCAGATTGTGGAAGCATGACTATATTATCTATATTTAATCCAAATGTTAGTATTAATCAAGTGTGTGACCACTCTTATGAGTGGGTCCTACTACATTCTGATTGACACCTACTGAATTTAGAATGGACACCACTGCAGTTTTCAGGGGGTCATCAGGATTATTAAAGTGAATATTCCCCAACAATTACAGCTTTGTCTACAGAAATAACTAAGTTAAACATAAAATCTGCAAATTCACGAAGAAATTCAGAGTATGGCCCTGGGGGTCTGTAAATAATAAACAATGGAATAGACTCTTACACTTATTTTTTTGGTTATATATGTTATTTTACTATACAAAACCTAAAATACGTTAAGTTTTTGCTGAGGTTTGTGAGTGACGCCTAGATCATAATTATAAATAACAGCGACACCTCCACTTCTACCAGTTAAACGAGGCTGGTGTACGTAGTTATATCCAGGAGAACTAGCTTCATTTAATACTACATACTCATCCGGTTTAGTCCATGTTTTGTTTAAACACAGTGCATTAAACACCTAATCAGTAATAATTTAATTTACAATAAGTGATTTAGAACTAAGAGACAAAATATTTAACAGTCCTGGCTTCATTATTGGGGCAAGACAAGAATATACTCTGGATGGGATGCCAGTCCATCACAGGGTATCTCACACCTAGGGGCAATTCAAGCCTAGAGGCAAGATTTAAATAGCCCATACACCAACTGGCATGTTTTAGTGAGTTGGGAGGAAACGAGAAAATCTATATAGATATTGGAAGAAAATGTAATAGCTACATGGATACTGAAATAACATATACAACTGTTTAAAAAAAAAAAACACAGGAATTTTAGTTGTCCTCTAACTGAATGTTTTTAATTTTTGTTTAACTCATGGACAAATACATATGGGGGATATATTCATATTATGCTCAATTTCAAGTAAACATCTTTATTGAAGCAGGCCAAACATTGTGGTATTTATTTTTTAATTATTCATGTCATGCAAGTGAGTAACAGAATATAGTATGTAGAATGTATTTCTTTATGTGTGGCGTTTGAATGTTCTTCCAAGTCTGCATAGGTTTCCTTTGAAAGCTCTGGTTTTATCCCATAGTCCAATGACCTGCAGTCATTTTGAAATACTAAATTGCTCTTAGGTGAGAGTATGTGTGTGTGTGTGTGTGTGTTTGCCTTGCAATGGACTGACTACGCTGCACACCCATTCCAGGATGTTCCCCAGCCTTCTGCCCAATGAGCACTGGGATAGCACCTCTTGAGCGATCCAGCAGTAGAAAAAAGCAATAAGAGCGACAAATAGTGATTGAGTAAGGGAATGAGTGAATGAGTGAGAGTATCATGCATCATACTGTACATCAGCATGCATTGACATGCACCATTAATATCCAAGAACTCCATGTGGACCTCTTGACTGCACTGTATACACATTGCTGTGGGAGAGATCATTTGTAAATCAAACACACACACACACACACACACACACATTGCCTGATGATGAAGTAGAAATATTATTTACATGTGCAAATGTGTCCAACAGAAAAAAACTTAGCAGTGCGTCATGAGTCAATATTATGTTTGCTGTTTTGTCTACTTAGTGTATTAGTTGTATTTACTGAATAACAGCTAAACTGCCAAGTATCTGATGGTGGAAAGTCTATAGAATGACTGTGTGCACTCACAGATGTGTTCACAGTCAATACCTTCCATCAAATGCATCCCGAGGCACGTAAAATCTCCTACTGTGCTACTGCAAAATAAATCAAGGGACGGTTTCATGATAACACATCTATTTCACAAAGAGCTATTGTTCTTGTCATTTATCATGAACAGACATCTTTCCAGCTAAATAATAATGAAATCAAACACAGAACAGAAAAGGAGATTTGTGGCCTTGGTATGTAATGTTGTGTGAAGTAGACTGTTTTATTCTGAAAAGGAGTTCAAAGTTTGCCACATCTGAAGTTCCACCCTTGCCTTAAGTTCTTGCCTGTAGGGTAAATGAGAAATGGGAATAACAAGCTACCAATCTTTCACTGATAAAAGAGACTACAGAAAAAAAACATTCAACCACTCAACCACTTTTTGGTAGATACTAACCACTGCATACCGGCAACAGCCAAGAAGACCAGCTGTTTTGCAGATGCTCTGACCCAGTCATCTAGCCATCGTAATTTCATTCTTGACACTGCCATTATGATCCTTAACTTGTCCAGTATGTGTTTGCGTCTAACACATACATTTTGACAACTGACTGTCATTTACTGCCTAATATATCCCACCACTTGGCAGGTGCCATTGCAATGAGATAACCAATGCTATTCAGATTAGGAATTCACTTGGGTTCACATCGTTAGTGTATATTAACTGGTATATATACTGTATGTATATATATACTGTATGTATATATATATATATATATATATATATATACAGGAACAGGAAGCCTAATTGTGGCTAAGAGATAAATAATAAAATTTGAAAACTTAAGATCAAAAGTTTCATAATATAAGAATATTTAAAGCTTAACGGTCCTTCAAGCAGAAGAGAAAATCTGACTCAGAGCATCCAGTCTATGATATGTTCTTCAGATTTTATGTGTTGCATCTGTTCCTGCAATATACAAAGTTTAGTTTATGGAACAGCTGTTAATCGAGTGTACTCAATTTCTGTAACGTGTAACTCACTTTTATTAATTAAATAACTGCTTTAAAGAGAGATCAGAAAGCTCAGCCATTATGATTTTATTGTCTAGATGTAATACATTTTCC
Source organism: Duopalatinus emarginatus (assembly GCA_028565595.1). Classification (NCBI taxonomy): domain Eukaryota; kingdom Metazoa; phylum Chordata; class Actinopteri; order Siluriformes; family Pimelodidae; genus Duopalatinus; species Duopalatinus emarginatus. The sequence goes on from JAOVVF010000051.1 coordinate 10,422,482, forward strand.
CTGCGGAATTGGGCGAAGGCAAACAGTTAAAATTTAACAATAAAAAAAATACCACATAATATATTTTTTCCTTGGCCATGCAGGGCATATCTATGTCTTAAAAGCTACTGCTTGTTGAAATGCCAAGCCATGGAAGATTAATTTATTAATATTTAAACTCAAATGTAGAGCGCTAATGTACATCCTACACATTTAAACAATATAAAGTGGGGAAAAAAGCTCATCTAGTCAGATATGAGGCTTGATGTATGTTTAGTCTGATGCAAATAAACTTTATATCTTATCTTGGAATGTGTGCAACAGTTGGGTTTTGTGGATGATTTACTGTCTCGCCAAGGCTGTAAGTGTAGATAAAGGCCAACTTTAGTAGACAAAGTATTGAGACTTTAAAAATACAGAACACAAGTATTGTGAAAGTTTGTGTTCACTATCTCTCCAAGGCTGTGCAGTCATATAAAATTTAATGAAAAGTAGAGAAAGACTGACCTTAGCAGGCACGAAACTTAAGAACATAAAATATAGACAACATTCGAGGTTTGTTTTTATGATGTGGTATATGGTATAATATACAAGATAACTCTCATACCCTAAAAAACATATATTGTGTATTATGGTGTCATGACAGTACATAAGAATAGTTTGCTGATATTCATCACCAACCCATCCCCAGTATTTACAACCTTTATCACAATGAACAAATGAGACAGCTAACATTGGGGTATATTCTTTCCAGGAGTAATCAGAACAGCATTGCCTGACATGGATAGAGAAGCAAGAGAGCATTATACAGTGGTCATCCAGGCCAAAGACATGGCAGGACAGGTGGGAGGACTCTCAGGCTCCACCACAGTTAACATCACACTGACTGATGTCAATGATAACCCTCCCAAATTTCCCCCAGGTGAGTAATGCAGTCATGTAGACCTCAGTTAATAATGGTTGAATATTAAATTAGATATTAATACATACAGTGCCTTGCAAAAGTTGATTCTTCACAAAAAATTACAATTTCATATCTTTATGTTTGAAGCCTGAAATGTGGCAAAAGGTTGAAAAGTTCAAGGGGGCCGAATACTTTTGCAAGGCACTGTATACTACTAATTCACATTTTTTCGTTCAATAATTATGGGTCCAAGCACTATTGAAATTGCAAGATTTTTCTTTATTGTTATTCTGATTCTCATGCAGCCCAAACCGTAAGTTGTACAAGCATAAACCTTGGTCAGTAGGTAGTAGTCCCTCCTTCTACTCAGGAACATGGGCTCAGTCTGATCCACCAATAGGTGGCGCTACAGCAGAGGCAAACGTGGTGATATTTGTAGCTCCATGAATGCCATGAGTCGTAAATTTACATCAAACAGACTTTAAACAACAGACTTTAAGGACTTGATGGACATAAGATTCTGTGGACGTCTACACAGTTGTGGGCGTATTTACATTAAGGGGGTGGATAAAGGGGGTGGGGTTAAATAAAAATGACTGTTTCTCAGAAACCGTGAGTCCGATTCAACTGAAACTTGATATGCGGCATGTTCCATTGCTTATCAAAACAAACATGGACACTATTGACACAGCTGTCAGGGGGCATTTGACCAGGTTAACATTAAACCTATCAAAACAAAACTAATGCTAAATTTTGGATTTTTTAAGATAGTCTAAGACATTTAGCATCAAACTGATCAGTAGAGCGTGTCCCTTAGAATTCATTTAAAAAAATCCAGAGATTTGCAAATATCATGGCTGCCACATCTCTATCAATCATGCCAAGGTGGAGCTTAAATCACGTATAGAGTTGTAGCTCATACACCCTTCATGAGATTTACACCAGGCTTTAAGTACTTGATTGACTTAAGGTTTTGAGGACGTGTACACAATTTGGGGCATGTCCATTAAAAATGGGAGTGGTTATATCAAAATAACTGTTGCTCAGGAAATGTGAGTCCAATCCAACCAGAAACTCGAATAACAAATCAAACATGGCCACCATTGGCCAGTCAGTCTTCCGGAATCATTTGACCAGGTTAACATTAAGTTATTAACACCAAACTTACTTCAGTGAATGAACTTCATGCCTATTTTTGGGCTGGGCCGAATACCACCAGACAGCTTGGACCCTGAAGCATTAGCGCTTGCGGCTATGTTTAATTATTATTTTTGTAATGCAGGTTATAATGGTCCTAAACATGCAGGACCAGTTATGTATGTGTTTTCTCTCATATATGGATTCAAACTTATTACAACATGGCACATTATTTCCTTGGCACTCTGAAGTACCATTTTTAATCATTATGTATTAGAGAGCAGATGTCTCAGCAACATTCATAAAGCCAAAATAAAACAGTTATGAGCTATGAATAATTCAATAAGTTTATATGAATTTATTCACAGTTAGTGTACACTAAAACAGAAATCCTAAAACATCTAAAACAACACTACCAGTCTGTATGAAGTTTTGAATTTTCTTGAATCTGCTCTTTGGTGCTAATGATATTTATAGAATCATGCTGTAATATGAGAGCTTATGTGTTCATTAGACCATATCTTGTGTGCCTGCAGAAAGCTTCCAGGTGTTTGTGCCTGAGTCTGCCCAGGTGGGGAAACCAGTGGGAAAGATCAAAGCCGAAGATGAAGATGTGGGAGTCAATGCTGAAATCAAATACAGTATTATTAACCAGGACGGAGCCAGTGTGTTCTCAATAGCTACAGACAAAGACACAAGAGAGGGCATCATCAGTCTAAAAAGGGTATTGTGCCATCTTCTAATATATGTTTCTTTTTCTACATTTTAAAATGTTTCAGAACATTTCAATGCCATTAAAAAAACACATCAATAAGATTGTAGTGCTTATTTTTAATTGTAGTATTTATTTGTGTTGTGCAATTCAGGTATTTTTTATGTAATATCAATACATTTTGCATAGAAATTCATGGGTTTTTTTTTTCTTACACCCTTGTTATGAAGTTCATTGAGCTAGTCTCTTGGGTAGAGCTAGGAATAAAGCCTAATATTGTAGCTCCACTGATGTCTCATGCAATACCAAGAATCACCTTATAGGTCAGGGTTCCTGCCAAAGTTCAGAAAATGTAGAGCTCATCCAAGAAGCAATCTCGGTCCCTTTGTCCCATCAGACCACCAGTCAACAGAGGTTAGAAGTCATGTTGACAAGACCACATTCAAAGGACAATTTAACCTTAAGAATAGAAAGAATTTCAACACATCTGCTCATTTGCAGCAGTTCTGCTTTTATCTAATGCAGCTGTGTAGTTGACCAGAGGATAAAGTCAGGCTTTTCTTTTTCAGGAATCACTTGTTTATGGAAAAAAGTGGCCATTACAACATTTTCACATATAGGCTATAATGGCAAGGTTACATTGCACACACTCATTTAGCTGTTGTTTTCTACTTATTATTATTATTATTATTATTATTGTTGTTGTTGTTGTTGTTGTTGTTGTTATTATTATTATTATTATTATTGTAAAACTGACATTTGATTTTAATGACAATTTTAATATGTTAAGTTATTTAATTAAAACAAATGTAATGACTATAGAAAAAGAAGTGAATATGTTTGGTAATTGAATTGCAGCAAAGGATGAACTAAATAAAAAAAAATAGTTACAAGTAAGTTACAGGTGATTGTCATTCATCAACATTATTAATATTGATTAATTATATTCTTTGTTTACTCTAGTATTTATGCATTTATGCCATTAATAAACTTTATAATAATTATTCCATTCTGAATTTGCAGTGCAGTCACATAACATAAATGCACATGGATGGATGGATGGATGGATGGATACCATAGGAAAAAAGAAAAAAAAAAGGAAAAATAAATATAACATATAAAAAAGTGAAAATTGTAAAAACACAGTAAAGGAATGGAAGGACAGAGGTTTCACTATATACAAATATCCTGATTGGTTTGTTGAGTATGTTTATGTGTGGTTAACAGACACTGATGCTTCTGATTAGAAAAACAATGAACCAACATTCCACTGTTGTCTTTTCAGCCACTTAACTATGAAAAGAAGAGACAGTATACTCTGCATATTGCAGCAGAGAACACACACCTTGACCCTCGCTTCTCCCATCTGGGATCATTTAAGGATAATGCCACTTTCAAGATAACAGTTGGGGATGTGGATGAACCACCTGTTTTCACAATGGATTACTATATTATGGATGTCTATGAGAATGCAAAAATTGGCACAGAAATTGGATCAGTTACAGCACAGGATCCTGACAGCAAGAACAGCCCAATTAGGTAAGAAGGTTAAATGGGTTATATACAGCATGAGGATCATTTGTTTAATGTATTTGCGTTGATATTGCATGTTTTGTGTACTAATTCTTTCCATTACACTGCTGCCATTCACCCATTCTGTCTAATGTTCTGTGTTCCCACCTTTATACCATCTCCTGGCTCATTCCAAACAAATGTACCCATTTCTTTTGTATGTCTGCGATAAGCTGATGGAGTACTAAACAGTTGGTTTGGGGGTTGTGGTAAGGTGGCTGGTCTCCAGATTTACACCATTATCTGTAGACTTGAAATAAAAAAAATAATGGATTCACCCTCCTACATGCTATGCACAAATAATCATAACATTATTTAATAGCAAGTTAAAAATCATAATATATTCATGGCAATGTGTTGGCATAGAGGCACCAGTCTGGCTTTATTAAACCTCTGTCACCTCATCTTTCTTATTTTGTCTGTCTTTAATTAAAAAAATGCTAAATTTAATGAAAAGTTAGTGATTTGCCATGAATGCCTTCTGTGCCCTACTAAGACCCCACACTTCTCTGTGCATCTTTAGTCTGCAGTATGATGCTAATACATGCAGAGTTCTGAAAGTCAATGCCCCCCCCCCCAAAGTTAAATGCTATAAAACGTTTTTGCACAAACATTTCATTTTATTTAAAAAAAAGTCTTGTAATATGAAATATGGACAGACGTTTAAATATGTTCACATAATTACTCACCTATAATATTTCCCCTTCTAGGGAGAGCAAAAATATACAGTGTCTTATTGAGGAATCCATTCGCATACTGTAAATGTTTAAAACGAGTTTAAAATAGCACAATGCATGTGGATCATTTGGCAAATTGTCTGACACACATTCACACAGGGTTCACACAGGGCCATTAATCACCTTTTCCATAGTCAGCTGCCTGTTACATTTAGGCTAGTGGAAAGCTTTTGCCATGTGATGCACTAGCTATGCATACTTAACAGTTCTATGCACACATAACTTATGAAGTTTGGAACATTTGTGTATGATGCAGCCATAACAGCCTTACATTATCATTCCTAAATATAAAACAAATTGGATATAACATCTGAGATTTGTGTGGCACAGCATAGGACCTGAACTATGCTCTTTTTTCTTTTAAAACCTCTATCTACTTGCAAAGTAGATCCAAATTATCAAAGTCTGTTGCCAATTTGCACTTCATTTAGTTAAGTTTTACTGGGGTCCAATCCAGTAGTTCAGCCTCAGTTCAGCCCTTAATGAATAATCTCATGACTAAAGTGCCAAGAGGTTGCTAAGATATCATACTGAGAGCAGAGCAGCCTAGTCTATGACAGACCAGCTCATTTGTTTTGATGACACACACATACATTTCAGGGTGGTGGTGCACCCCCATGACCATGACCCAGTAATAAGATAAATAGATTAGATAATTAGGATTGTCACATGCTTACATGTGCACAGTACATACACTCTCTTAATCACTGCATTGTTTTTAAGATGTTCTAGGAACAACTTTGCCAGCCTTTTGAGGCTCATAGACACATATAGTGTACTCATACTTTTCATTTTTATATTCCATCTATGTGTCTTAAAGGAGTCTTCCTTGGGGGATTCTTCATGACACTTTGTCTATGAAAAACTTCTGGGAATAAAAATATGATGATACTGACCACATTAAAATCTAACACATTAAAATCTAGCTGTTTTTCAACAAAACAAAAAATGAACACGTTAATAAATAAAGTAGTTGAGTAGATTAACATCACTACTCTCAAACACATTCCATCTCACACACAAGGACAATCTTTCTACACCTCTTTGCTGGAAACAAGGATCTGAATCTTGAAATCTGCCCCCCCCCCCTCTCTCTCTCACACACACACACACACACGAAAAAGTCTTAGGATATACAAATTGTCCATATGTTTTGGTTTGTTTTGCATATGTGATTTGTGGTAAAATGCCAGGAAATTGAAGGTATTCGGAGGTAATGGTGATGATATTTCACATCTCACAAATTGTTAGCCTAACCTACATGTTTCTTAGCAATTGTGTTACTAAATGTCTTACAAAACCAATAACAAGTAGTGCAGTGTCTTTTACAGGATTTTGCATCCTCTTGGTATATTAGTTACAGTGTTTTTCTTTTTTTTATTCGGTGGAAATAACAGACCAATTAGGTCCATTCAGTTCTGCATTTAATGATCACATATAGGTAAAAAAAGCCTTTTGATGAGGAACAACGAAACTGATTTTTGCCAAATAAGGTTGTGAATCCTTCACCACTTGATTGCAGTGTTAATTGTTGGACATTCAATCATTTAAAATCTGTGTACTGGATTACCAAATCTCTAATTTAAACATGATGGTGAGGACTACAATGGAGGTAATCATGAAATATTCATTTTCTCTTCCTCTCTCAAATCTCTTTCTTTCTTAATTCTTTATCTAGGTATTCCATAAAGCAGAGTAAAGGAAGTGAAGGATATTTTGATATTGAACCTATCAGCGGAATCATTAGAACCACTCACCTATTGGACAGAGAGGACATAGCCTGGCACAACATCACTGTCATGGCGAGAGAGGAAGGTGGGTAGCACATCTGATTATAGAGTTTGCTGACAGGTTGGAATATTATCACTAATATTAGCTGACACGCTGGTGTTCACAAGCTCGACACTTCATAGCTTGAGGTTTTAGTTAATGCAGTCAAATGCAGCACGCTTCCCTCTTCAAGTTGGCTAGGTCTATTATGACATGTAGACAAGGGATTTTACTGAAACCCACAGATATTTTTTTTATAATATCAACCTGGTTATATAATGTTAACCTGGTTATATAATGTTAAGTGTAAGGCTTGGGTATCTTCAACATTTTCCTCTTGGTACATGTGTGTGTGTGTGTGTTTATGTGTGTTTATGTGTGTGTGTGTGTGTGTGTGTGTGTGTGTGTGTGTGTGTGTGTGTGTGTGTGTGTGTGTGCGCACACACCCAAACATCTGTATTTGCATTAGATGGGGTGCCGCCATGAAATCAACAATCATTCTCAGGTCAATTCCCAAACAGATGATAGAAATCACTGGTTGCTCTCATGGCTAATATGAGTCGATCTACACCACTCTTCGGCTGTAGATCTAATCTAAGCAATTACCTTTTCCCCCAGCCTTCACCCAGTATTAATGATTCACTAATAGCAAAGCGTAATCGCTGGTAATGATATTCTACCGCTGTCAGGCATTGAAAAAGCACTAGTGCAAAATTACAAGTGCAATCTTGCTCTGGCTAAAATGGGAAATTTGAGGTGAACATGTTCATTATGTCTGCAGGCAGACACTGTCCATGATGGTTGGGTGATAAAGTGGCCAAACAAACCCTTTTTTGTATTGTCAGTTGGCACAGTCTCATTAGTTGCTATGGGAGTATTCACCCACAGCATGCATTAATCGTGGTTAGTGACATGGTCAAGTAGTATAAACCATATGTTATTTGAGACTGTTTATGACCTTGAGCTAGACCTTTCTAGATTTATACAGAATTTTATTCTAATAATTATAATTAGAATATCTTCCATCAAAAACAGACAATCTAATAAAATATAATATACAAGTTTGGTTTTTAATAAATTTGCAAGGACTATGTACACAGACTATAAATCTTAAATAGCCAACATGATTAGCATCTAGTCTCGCATAATTTCTGTGTAGTACATTGAGGCCCAATAATATGATAAGCCGCAATTTTTTTTCATAAAAACATAAGATGAATACCAGTAAAGGAATTGTAATTAAGAAACTGTTTATGTCACTTATTGGTAGAAGGTAGCCTCTAGTAATTCAGTGTTTAATACAACAGATCACTCAACATATGGCAGTGCTTCTTAATGATTGTTATATCTTTATGCCCAAAAGAGCAAATCTTGTCATACATACAACCCAAATGTTAAATACCAAATTCAGCTACAATAAATCCATGTTGTAAACTACAAACCGGATTCCAAAAAAGTTGGGACACTAAACAAATTGTGAATAAAAACTGAATGCAATGATGTGGAG
>JAOVVF010000051.1:10476635-10486653 GCA_028565595.1 Duopalatinus emarginatus
GTAATCAACAATTAATTGTTAAATATGAAATGTATAAAAATCCATGTGATCCTTACCCATACATGAAAAACTGAGTGAGTGACTGGCTCAATGAATAATGATGGTGAATAGAATAATCAAATCTCCTAGTTAAAAGATGTCATACCATGCAGTTGAAGAAATATATAAATAAAAGGCCTTCATGCAATTATGTTCGTCTTCCTTTGATTGCTGTGTTACATCTATCTAAAGGCCATGTGCAAGTGTGACGTATTTGTAGAAACGTTTTTGAACCATCAAAGAAATCATTACAAGCTGAATGATTAGTTGTAAATGTCTGTTCCCTCTTTGGAGATGTGGAAATGAGAAAGCACCCCTGATTGGTTTGATATACGATTACTCGTGTTAAAAGATAATTAGTTCTGGTTTATTATGAAGCCATGGAAAGAAAGAGATAGAGAGAAAATAGCAAAAGAGCATAGAGGTGATGTTTCCCTTTCTGTCAGGCTGTCTAATTGGTATATTTCCTAAAAGACATTTTTTGTGCATTGCTTTCTTCATGCTTTGAGTATGCAAATGACTGAAATAAATGTATGTACATGGGAAACCTTTCTAACCCTTCCTGTGATAAGAACAGACATTAAAATAAAATTAAACAGTCCAGAAAAAAAAAATGTATAACTAGTCAGTCCCTCATTACCTAAGCCACTTAACCTACATCTGGGTCACTGGGGTGATAAAGTCTATCCCAGCACTCATACGGGAAAGTCAGGGAACCACCTGGACAATCAATCACAAGTCAGAGACACAGAGACACGTTCACCAACTGCATGTCTTCAGACTGTGTAAGGAAACTTACGTACTTATGGTCATCCAGTTAGATAAGAGCAACAACAATACCCACTGTGTCACCATCCTGGGCCAATGATACAAATAACACACATATATATATATATATATATATATAGATAGATAGATAGATAGATAGATAGATAACAACAGGATTTTTGTACCTTTTTTTGCAAGTAGGCACAGTAAGTGTGGTGTTTGGGATCCAGAATACCGAGCTACCCCTTTTCTAATGTGATAGAAGGAACTTTAATGGCTGCATTTCTAGAATGCAATGTCATTGGATCATTATCAAATCCCACCAAAAGCTGTTCTGATATCCAGGAACCGTCATATTCAACCAAGGACCACATCTTTCAGGCAGAGAATTGTATGTAAGGCAGGTGTATCCTCCGCATTGGTAAATTAGTCACAATCCTATGTGCAGCACTCAAAACATAGGCGCAGACTTTTTCAATGATGGACACCTGCACACTAGTGTTCCAGTGTGGTGTTGGACGGACCCATCCAACCAAGAACGTGTCCTTGAAATTGGGAAACAGCTGTAATGACTAACATAACAGCTCTCTTTCTTTATATATTTAATGTGCCCCCCTCCCTCTCTTTCTCTCTCTCTCTCTATTCCTCTAAGCAGCAGTGCAAAGCAGGAAGTGAGCTGGAAAACTGGCAATTTTTGTGCTGAAAAGGTTTTTTTGGTTTTTTTTTTTTTTGAGTTGACTGCAGTGCCACCGATTCTAAATAAAAAAAAGGAAACGCTCATGTGCAATCTTCCCACAGGTGTGCTGTGTCTGTGTTGAGCAGCTTACTTCTGTCAGTGTTAGAGCATAAATAACAAAGCATCTATTCAGTAGCTGTTCAGGACTTTGTGTGCTTTTTTTTTGTACTTTAGGAAACTAAAACTGTCAGGCTTGACGAGACCAGTGGCGACATATGCAGGTTGAAATAAACACACTCGATTATGAAGACAACAAACACTAGGTAACCAATACAAAATCAACAGGAAAGGGCAATATAAAAAATCCAGACAATAAGGCCAAAAACCGTTACAAGCAATCAGAACAAACCGCAGAGCAAAAGGACAATCCAACAACAAAAAAAGAATACAAATCAAGCACTGGCATAGTAGCCAGGCGGTGAAATGAAAAGGCTTTGAAATGCAAGCAATGAGAACAAGCAAAATCCAGCAATGAATAGAGAAAACAAAGATCTTTTTACAAAAACAGATAAAGAGAACTAGACAAGTCTAATCAGAAGGTCAGTGAATCTATACACTCTGAAACTGACAGAGATTAGACAAATGGAATTGGTGGGGATGTGGGAGAAAGCTAGTGACAAACAGCTTGGTACTGAGTTTACAAATAGTCTACCTAATGATCATGTCTCTAATGAAATCTATGACTATTGACAAAATCTATATTAGATTTCAAGTTTAGTGTATAGTGTCTGGTAGCTGGTATATAATCTCAGGGTTGCATTATATATTTTTTTAAGAATTATGAAAAGAAAACCAAATGTCTTAAATTTAATGTGTAAAATTTAAGCTTTGACAAGGTTTTGTTCCATCTGGACCTCAGTCATGTATAGATTATTTTTTTATATTTCAAATAGCAGTGAATCTGTTGACAAGCTGCATTACTGAGCGGTAAATAACTGACCACTTTCTGAAAAGTGGTTGTCTTAGAGCTTTTATACTTGTTTACATTCCAGAAATTATTTAACCTCTCCTTCCTTTAATATGAATGAGTCACGGCACTTGTGTGTGTATATATATATTTATAAGACCTACGTGAAAAGTAACTTTTAGGATTGTCATGAGGAAAATTTGTGTAAATTAAATTTTTCATCGGTCTGTTCCTTTAATCACCAGCCACCAATGATAGATCACCCATATCAACGCATTCACATCAGTGGAAATGCATAGTAGTGATTATCTTCCCCCACATATAACCTCTTACATTCCCTCACCCAATTTTCTCCATTAATTCAAATGGATTGAAATGGACACAGCTGAGAATTTTTCATCTCACATGGTCAAATAATATGCACTATACTGGTTGCTCCTTAAATGAAAACCGTGAACTGGAACTTCAGGATCTATAGGGAGATATGAAATTAAGGAAATGACATAGAGAGGCCAGGCTCCAGGATTTTATCTGTATATGATTGACAAAGTTTTATAAAAATGTCTTTAAGTGTAAAGTTAATGGCAGGCTTCTTTCCGATCTTTACTTAATTATAACAAAAGATTAAAGTCATAATTTTATACCTAATAAGGAGTGTCAGTGCCGTTCTCTCATCATACACATATAATGCATCATTATACACTTTACATGTGAAATACATTAATATTAACATTAACATGACATTATTGACAACCAGAGGTTCACATCTTCTCCTGGTGAGAAGCATGCTGATCTTAAGTGAGTGAAACACTCATTGACCACTTTGCTTGTACACAGGTATTTGACCCCTGCATTTAGGGGCAGTGAGCACACTTACCTGGGTTTGGTACTATTCTCAGTCACATGTTTCTATCACAAGCCCACAGCTGCCCCCCAGGCCACGGCTGCCCCCTAAGGATGTTAAAGATACATTATGGACCCTATAATAATAATAATAATAATAATAGATATTAATTATTGTTTTTATCAACTAATAATGGTATATAAAATATTACTACAGATCAGTATTGTCTTCTTTGTCCTCACATTATATTTATCCTAATTCCGGTTCACTCTGGCTGATGAGCACAATGTCACTGGTCAAATGGCAGCTCAGAAAGGCACTCAATAAAATGTCCAATTAAAATCTCATCTCAGTATTCCCAGCAGTGAAAATCACTCACCTTCCCCTCATAAACCCTGTAGCCACACTACCCCGTCTGCCATTGCATGACTCTCTGCACCTGTTTATCTCTCTTTAAGCAGCAGCAGTGCAAAGCAAAGCAGGAAGTGAGCTGGAAAGCTAGCGATTTTTGTGCTGAAAAGTTTTGTTACGAATTGACTGCAGTGCCACAGTTATGAGTCTAAATAAAAAAGGAAACGCTCATGTGCAATCTTCCCACAGGTGTGCTGTGTCTGTGCTGAGCAGCATTCTCCTGTCATTGTTGCAGCATAAAAAAAAACATTTCACTAGTTCTTCAGCTCTTTTTTTTGTACTTTTGTACTTCAAAATCAGCATGCAAGGGCAATATCAAATATAATAAAACTCCGACAATAAGGCCAAAAACCATTACACTACCCCGTTTGCCACTGCATGACTCTCTCCACCTGTTTATCTCTGCATAGTTGCTTGTTTGTTTTTCTTTTTCTTATCCCTTTTATTCCCTTTTGGGATAAGAAACATTTAGTGCAGTTGATTTCTATCAGCACTCAGACAGGTGTTTTTTCTCTACTTACATAAATATCATGCAGTTCTCGTTTGCTGGCAGTGTAATTGAAAAGCATCAGGGAACATGGTGCAAAGCAGGGTGTGATAAGTACTTTAAGCTAGGAGGATACTGGTGCATTTTTTTGGCTTTATAGGCAAGCATTAGTATACATTTGATGCAGGCAAGTACAGGAAGCTAGTGAAGAGACTAGTGAAGAAACTTCCGAAGGTTAAAAACAAGTCATGCAGCTGCATTTCGGAACAGCTGTAGAGGTTGAATGTCATGCAGAGGCAGACTGAAATGACAAGAGACTGAACAAGCACCTGAGTGTCCTCTGTGGATCGAAATGGACTAATCCTTCTGCATGACTGTGTCAGATTAGAAAAGGGAAAAAAAAAAGCAGTTGATTGTCCATGGTTACACCAAGGTTGAGTGCAGTGACGGATGGTGAGATCTGAGAGTTGCCCAGGGAGATCCCAAGATCCTTATGTAGGGACGAAGCTCCTGGGATAAACAAGAGTTCAGTTTTACTGGGATTAATTTTCAGATGATGGGGTATGGTCCATGACGAGACATCTGCCATACGTTCTAAAATCTGAGTACAAAGGCTGAGGGAGGAAAGGACGGGTGAAGAATGTTATCCACATAGCAATGGTATGGAAGCTTAAAGATAACGAAGTAATAATATCATTCATTTTGGAAAGGGGTGACCAACAAGTTCATACAGTTGTGAGGGTCAGATCTCACATATGAGTGTTCCCTATATACACTCAATAACCAGACGACTGATCCACCAGTTGAATACTTAGTACTTAGTCCACCAGTTGAATACTTAGTAGACCATGGGGCATGGTCTCTACAGACCTGCAAGTTGCGTCCACAATTCTGTTGTTTTCTGAGGTGTAGGATTTCTATGTTCCATACAATAATGTATGTCAGCCCAGATGTGTTTGTTAACATTGTGTTCAGCTGACTGGTGGGAATGGCAACTCAGATAAGTGTTCCTCTAATCATAATTTGGCATCTCTAGATGAGTGTGCTGGTGAATTGTCCTGCTGGAAGAGGCCAGTACATCATAATAAATACAGAATATGAACAGTTGTAACTCGTCAAAAAGGAGGTACACATAGTGTTCACTTGTCAGAGACATTTGTAGATTTGTCCCATGGAATGCCAGCTAAACAAACCACATACCATTATGGAGGTCACCAACAATCCATAGCAAAAGTCACAGGGCCCATTGAAAAAAAAACAAGCCATTTCAGTATGGCGACATGCATCAGTGTAGGTGTTACAGATAAGTGTTAATGCTATCAAGATTAATTTGGCAGTCAGAAGAATGGTCGATGCTACTAACATTATGACAAACTGAAGAAGGCTATCAGAAGGTGTGATTACACACTGCAAACAGAGATCACAGTCAAGACATTCATCATATGCCTACACATATTTAGACAGGTGTTCTTCCTCAGAAATGTCAGCTACATTCTGTTCCACAGGAAATGTGATACAAGTAGGATAATGTATTGACATGTCCTTAAGATATTCTAGTGTTTGGTTTTAATCACAGACAATCAGAAATGAAAAAAAAGGTTAAACAGCTGTTAGTTATACAGTTATCTGTGCTGTAATACAATACCATATCACATACCTGGAAAATAGCTTCACATCATTTAGAAATTTTAAATAATACCTTTGCTATCTCAGCTGAATATATGCAATAACCTGAACCATCAGGAATTCATCATATCACTAGCTTTGTTGAGCTACAAAATAAAAAAGAAATGTATTGTTTTCTTATTTGCAGAAAGACCCAAGGCTTATTGGGAAATCAAGGATGTATTATAAATGGATTTGGTACCGTGAAGAAAGCAGAGTGCAGGTTTCATTGTGTTTAAATTGCCTGCACAATGGGCTGGCACACCTCAGGTGAATCTGGAAATATGCATGATCTATGTGGGTTCATTCAGTGATGAGGCACAGGGGGAAAAAAAGACCATCTGTATTTTTTCTCTTTTTTAGCCTTAGGGGATTTGTATGGGGTTATGTTCATAATGTAGCTAGGGCTCAGAAAATGATTGGAAACATAGATGTTGTGACACGAGAAGCCATTTTTTATGTGGCTGCCCCTTAATGCAACTGTTGAAGTGCAACCAGCGAATGTGTCTCAGTGGTGATTTATTTATTTGTTTATTTTTTTTTTTTTACCTTTGAGCCCTCGGATATTCTTGGTGTAAAGGTGAACTAGAAGAATCCACAGTGGTGAAGAATTGCTATAATGTGTATTTTTAACTGTGTTCTTATGTAGTCCTCATGCACTTCAAGGATTAAGAAATGTTAGATAATCTATTGTAGGCTTTATATAAGTATGCCCTATGAAATTATTTCAGTGATATTTTTATTCACATGCCATATGTATGTTTGTGACCTTTAATACCTTATATATAGACAAAATATGTCTAATATATTTTAGACACCTGTTTTCCAAGATGGATAAAGAACATATGTAGCAATAGGAGCAGATATTTGTCATGTTATTTCTTAGAATCCTAATCACACAATGAGCATGTTTTGGAAAATAAGTTACCTGACTGTGATTCCATCTGAACTGTACTTTTGAGAGCATGTTTTCATCTCATCATACATCAAGTCTACTAGCTTTGGCCAGCCTCGGATGCGTGGTGTAGAAAATTGGACTGTGTTTGCCACTTGCACTGAACCTCTCCAGGGAAGGAGAGCAGTGTATCCCACAAGGCAGCAGGAACACTTTGCAGAGCACTCTATCATGTCACCTCTGTTCTAAATTGTGCACACTAATCTTTTATCTTCTGTCGCTCTTTAAAGGTGAGCTAGCAGCTAGCAGCAGGTCTCAGGAATGGAGACAGATAGAAAGTAAGATGTAGGGGTAAGGAAACTGGACGGAAGCAAGAAAAAAGAGAAGACAAGGTGAGAAAGAGTAAGCTCACAGAGTACAGGTTGAGTAAAGGAATAAAGTAAGAAAAACAGCAATGGAGAAAGAGCCTTTCACACAAATTTGCCTTTGCAGTGGTGCTTCAGAGCATTACCTGGATTTATATGTTCATTTTTTGCAAGGCCGGACCTCATCTAAGTCCTGGATTTATGCAGTATTTGCCAGCTTGCAATGAGAAAATTAATTCGCTCAGATGGAGAGTAGGTTAACCCTAACCCTGTGCTGTGCCTCATTCGTCTGTTTCGCTTTATTCAAACACAAAAGAATTTGGTTGAAATTTGGCAATCATCAATATTCATTATCTAAACTGTCTCAGACTTAATAGTTCATTCTGATTCTACTGAAAAGAAACTTTTGGTAGGCGGCACAGAAGCACAATGGAAAATGTTGCTGCCTCATAATTCTACAGTCCTTGGTTCGATCTTGAGCTCAGTTTACAGTTTATGTGGGTTTCCTCCCACTGTTCAGAAACTGGAACTGCCCCAGGTGTGTGTTTGTGTGCAGCTTTAGATTCATATCCAGGGTGTATCCTTGCCTTATGTTCCCAAGATCCCAAAATCCACCACCACAAGTATCACAATAGATGAGTAAAACAGAATTATTGATACACACATCTCAAAGACTTTATTTGAAATCTGAATATAAATAAAAGTGATGTGATTATAATTTTTTAAAAATGTAAAAAAGCATAGTTTCCTCACAGCTCAGTAGGTATGTTTACATATAAAGATTTTCTTCAATTCATTTTAATTCATTTCGTTTAAATTCCAAGGTGTTTGTATGTGCACTCTGATCAACAATCTGATTAAAATCTTCATTTACAGGCACGCTATAAGTAATCTGATCCAATATAGTGTGCATGGATAGAGTAAAGTTTACTGTACATGTTACCATGACAGCAAGCTTCATGTGAGATGCAAAATGCTACCCGAGTAATTTGCATTTGCTCAAATACTTGTCTGAACAGCTCATTGGGACAGCAGGGGAGCTCCAAGGCTAACAACTGGGGACAAGAGAAGAAGACAGTGGGCTCTAATATGCAGTATGTGTGCAGATTTTAATCAGATTGTACATATAAACACCTCAATCTTAATCTGCAATCGGAATGAATTAATTCGGACATAGATAAATTCTTTGCATCTAAACATACCTATTGAGGTGTATACATGGACGCATTCTATTACAATTGAGCTATTAGTTGGATTATTAACGGATTATCTGGCTGCATGTAAACATGCCTACTGTCCCTGTTTCCAGTCTAGATTATTCTCTCTGAGGAGTTTCTTCCCATGTCTGTGTGAGTTTCCTCCAGGTTCACCAGTTTTTTCCACTTCCAAAAACATGCATGTAAGTCGAATGTAAAAGTGTGTGAATGCGTGTGCAGAGTCCTTTGCAATACACTGGTATCCCATTCATGCCCACTGTTTCAGGATTCAGCATGACTCATACCAGGATAAAGAAGCTGCTGAAGATGAATGAAGGTAGGAAGTGAACCATGGTTGACCACTATGCTTGTACACATGGACAAATTTGACCTCCACATTTAATATGTCCATGCCGGGAAACACACACGTTAATGAAGAAATTCACTAGGGGGCGGTGAACACACTTGCCCAGAGCGGTTGGAAACCTATCCATGGTGCCTGGGGAGCAGTTGTGGGTTAGATGCCTTGCTCAAGGGCACTCGGTATAGGAATCAAACCAGCAACTGTCTGGTCATAAACCTGATTCCTTTACCACAAGCCCACAGCTGCCCCAGGAAAGAAGGAAATCAAGGGAATTTATAACAGACATGGCAAAAAAGGAATGTCATTATTTGTGTGGATTGGAAATGTGGCATGGCTGTGGTGATCCTCATTAGAGCACTCAAAGAAGCTAGGGACACTGTTTGGGGTAGGCACCCTTGAGGCCTGGCCATTCAGACACAAGCTAAAAGACAGGCTATGCTTTCCAATCCATCTGGACTCATGCCATGCTGAATATGAAAGTATTTAGTGCCAGGATTTGAAAGCTGTTTTGTGCACTGTGTACATTCTCTATGGACAAGATTGTGTCATGCCGGAAGTGTATTGAAATGCCCCTGAATGGTCTCTACTGGTGGCCACTGGTTGGCAAGGTAACTGGATTTTTCTTTTTCAAATGATATATTAAGCCAAGAGATATTGTGGAACTTAGCTAATACTTTCTATAGCGTTGTTTTTAAAGAATAAGACTAAGAATAAGACTGTGACTCATTTGCAAGCATTAAAATGAAATATTTATGTGTATGAAAACATTGCTTTGACCAACTTTCTTACTTGTTTAGAGTTATTGTTTGTAGGTTTTTGTCCAATTAGACTTCAGTTGGCTAAAGAGAATTGAAAGACAAGGCTGTTACACACTAATGAGGACCAAGAATACAGTGTTCTTACACATCCCTATAAGTACCATTATTTTAAGGCAGAATATTGCTCATTCATGCAGTGTTCCTCCTTATATAGTAAGACTGCTTAAAAATACTAATTTAGTTAATACCATGCAGAAACTCACTGTAATGTAACTTCTTTATAAATGCATGTGCTACATATGTTTTTCCAAGCCTGCATACCAACAACACCTATTCTTCCAATTGTCTAGTTCCTCACTTTA
Organism: Duopalatinus emarginatus; assembly: GCA_028565595.1. NCBI lineage: Eukaryota > Metazoa > Chordata > Actinopteri > Siluriformes > Pimelodidae > Duopalatinus > Duopalatinus emarginatus. The sequence goes on from JAOVVF010000051.1 coordinate 10,486,433, forward strand.
CACCCAAGCTCCATTTCACTCTACCAGAGGTGTTAGTAGATGGATAATGAGCAGGGCAAACAACTGCACTTCCCTCTTAATCTTATCATCCCACGCCTGAGTCTCAGTTTTCCTCGGACACTCCTATAAACCTGACCATTGCATTATACAGTGCTGGCCAAAAGTATTGGCACCCCAGAAATTCTGTCAGATAATGCTCCATTTCTCCCAGAAAATGATTG